>CAXARK010000555.1:0-12000 GCA_963971205.1 Aethes cnicana
ATAAAAAATTTATAAGTGACTTACTGAACAGAGGCCTAATTAATAGTACATTACAGACCTAGGGTGGTGAATTCGTAAATGTCCCAGAACGCAGGTTTCTGTGGCTCGAACCGAAGGTGAGGGCCATAAATATGCGATCTGTGGCTTTACGAATTACCGCCCGTGGTTTGTCAAAAGTTTTACGTCTTGCCTTGGCCATGAAGTGAGATTTTCTCTCCGCGTAGCGGGCAGAAAATCCCACTTTATGGCCAAGGATGATGTAAAAGTATTTGAAACTCTTTAAGCTTGCATGAGAGAAGAAGATGTGAAGGAAGCGGTGAGGTATGCTTGGATAAAATAAAAGCAGGTGGCGATCAGTGGCCTCTGCCTACCCCAATGGCAAAGACGCGTGAGTTTACGAATGTAGTATGTACTCGTATGTATGTTTACTCGTGATCATATTTTGCGTTAAATTTTATTTCAAACGAAATTTTCAGGGCTCCTTTTCGTGATGAGAGCAGGCTGTTGTACCCTGCAGTCGGACGTAGGTACTCGTAAATTACCTGATGTGGTGTTAGCGGATTTTGTAGATTTTCAATTGCAGCTTCATTCTCAGTGAGACTGTTGACAATAAATATAAAAATACACAATTCAATTTCTATTTATTTTGAACGTATTCTTTGAAAAATCCTGAATCATTTTATTTAGATAGACGCGTTAGTTGAGTACGTACGTGATTGGCCTCATGTTCACCACTTTTTAGGGTTCCGAAGTCCACAAGGAACCCTTATAATAAAAACCAGGGTCTCAAACTACCTCCGTGCCAAATTTCATCAAAATCAGTCCACTCGTTGAGACGTGAAGGAAGGACAAAGAAACAAACTAACAAACACACTTTCACATTTATAATATTATATATGTCAGAGAATAACCTTCGGTGCCCGATATTTTTGATTAGATTTATCAATCAGTGCGCACACCCGGCGCAGGCGACGACCGAGAGCTACTCTGAAGCCACAAAGTCCCCTCACCCCGGGGAACCCCGATCGACGCTCTACTGACTGACAGTTCATGATATGACGTCATTCCAATTTGACAACCAGGCAATGATGCCAGTACTTGTTTAGTGTGGCCAGATTAAGAAAATCATAAATACTCTAACATATATATCTATGAATATTCCAGAGACCGGAAATAATATTGTTGTTCCTCCATATCCCGTCAAATTGATCTCGCAGCATACTTATGCATCAGAAATGATGCCAACATTTGCGGTGCGGTTTGAAATTCAAACGTGATCCCTTGCACCCTGACGCATGAACAGGGCGTTATAGATGAATAAGTAAACGCTGTCAGTTAAGCCGTGGCAGCCTAGTGGTTTGATGTACTGAATATCGCGCAAAGGGTCGTGTGTTCACATCTATTAATCATAAGTTATAAACGGGGTCAAGCAAAACGATATGACGATATTTTACCCACAGAATCAGCTATGGCTTCATGGCATGTTTTTTAGGTTTTAATTTTTTTTCGAGTTGGTAATAAAAAAATAGTACGTATGGGATTCCGGTTCCAATCCCATACTGGGCCATTTATTTAAAAAAAAACCTAATAAACATGCTTAGAATCGATAGCTGATTCTGTGGGTAAAATATTGTCACGAAACGTTTTGCTTGACTCTATAAACGTATAAAAATTAATTGCCTTGTTTTGGCTGGATTGTTTTATTCCCTGTGATTTGGGGAAGGTTTAGAACCGAAAAAAATCGGGGAAAGTCAAAAAAGAAAAATAACTTTGTATGGGAATCGTCTTCGGGTGATACGAAGTTCACCGGGCCTACTAGTACTTAATATAATAATTCTTCTATTCTATGTATGTGTAGTGAACGAGTAATTTTCTTTCTATTTCTTACTGTCTGTTTGTTAGAGTTAATCTCCGGAAGTATTGAACCAAATCAAAGGTAGATAGAGCATCATTAGGAGGAAGTTAGCTGTCGGTAGGCCCCCGACAAGGAAGCAACGATCTGGTGACGATCGCACAAGAATACGGTGGATGCGAGTTGCACAAGACGGGTCTGAGTGGCGAGTCTTCCGGGAGGCCAACGTCCAGTACGTCACGGACGTCTTTCGTCTGATATTTGGACGATGCACTGACTCGATCTTCAGTAAAGTTGGCTAGCCAATTCATTCCTGGTCAAAACGGAAGCCAAAAGATTTCCGTGAACTCATTTCTGTATAAGGATACTACGAAGGTCTAATGATAAAGGAGTTGCCTTGAAGCGTTGTCAAGGTTGTTTCCTTAAAATTGATTGAAATTTTGTTCGTCTACGAGATGTCTGATCTTTTCAAGATGGAGGATAGGGAGTACGGAGGTTCACCACGTTCCATCGAGCTGTCTGGTGAAGGACAAAATAGAGACCAGCTTGCTTCATCAAATATTTTTGTTCGAAGCTCTACTCACTATAGCCCGCGTGGGGTCTATACCTAGGTTAGAACTTCCCATAGTCTGAGGAGGCCTGAGCCCGAGTACTACTACAGCCTATTTCCCTTATCACGAGAGGGTTTGGGCTATAGTCCCCACGAGGGCCCAGTGCGGATTGGGGACTTCACATAAATCTTTGAATTACTCTGCAGATGCGTGCAGGTTTCCTCGCGATGTTTTCCTTTGCCGAAAAGCTTAAGTCAGTGGTTAATTCACATTGAATTTCGCACATAACTAAACTTAGCAGAAATCGAACCCCCCAACCTCTGCATGAGAGGCGGGAAGATCGAACCACTAGGCCACCACGGCTTTTTCAAATCTGAGCCCGACTGAGAGAGAGATTAAATACTGTTATAGTATTAGCATCGTTGATACGTACAGTCGAAGGGATTAATATGTTTACACTTTTTCACGGAACAGCGTCGTGCTAAAGACCTAAAGTGTATACATATTATCGCTCTCGGCTGTACTCTACGCCGATCGCGTGAAAACATTCAAACATTTCTACAGACGTAAAGCCACTTCGTGCTAAAGTTGAGCTTGTCGAACGTACGATGTACGAGTGTTTAAAATTCCTATTTGAATTTGCAAATTTGAATACTTTTGTGACTAAGCAGCGGGAATTTTACAGGATTGTGTGTTTAAGTGTCGATTTAACAGTTTCTCTTCGTAATTTGAAATGTATAAATGTACAGGGGTAAGAATTGTTTGTTAACAAAAATTAGCTAATATCTTGCAATTGAGCCGTGATAGGTTATATTTAGTGTATTTTTTTTACTTGACTACGGCAAAGGCAAAAGAAGGGTTATGATTTTAGCACTCTATGTATGTTGTGTATGTGTGTTCCATCGTAGAGCGTCTACTGATCCGATTTTGATGAAAATACTGTATCACCCAAGTGTTGATCGACTCGTAATTATTGAATTAGTTACAAAAAAACTACATGGCGGATTTTATTAATTATTTAGTTGTCGGTTTCACAATTTTCAACTTTTTCACATCGTTCTAAATTAATGTAGGTATCTAATTCCAATATAATTAAATTCCCCAAAAAAAAACATCCTAAGATATTATAGAAATTCCCCTATTCTCTAAATTCTCACCGCCGCCGTCACGCATTCCGCAGAAGGACGCACTTCCTGCGCTACCCTAAACACTAAATTTCACTTACGGCCGCTCTAATGAAGCGCGTCGAGGCCTGCTTTATATGCACGCTCCGTATGCCGGTATCCTAAAAGGCTAAAACACGTTCCGCCTTTATGTTTTAACCCTATGTGTACCTTTAAAATTTAAATTAAAATACACACGTAGGCGGCATTGTTACTAATCTGGTGTTGCAAATGTGGTGTTTACTTTCCCTCAAATATCTGTCTATCTATTGAAGTATGTTCAGAGAGATAAACTCCATGATATTGGTATAGCGTTTATTGTATCTTCAAAAGGAACACTTAGTAATAACGTTACAAAGAATACGATCCATTGACCTATAATAAGTAATAACATACTTAAGCAATACATGTTTTATGTCGCGGTAAACTAGAAAGCTACTGTAAAATTATGAATTAAGACATACACTATTCTTTATCCGTCTGATACATGTATGATCCGAAGCATGATTACTTAAATGTGAAATATCGGCATCACCATAAAAAAGTAAGGTAAACCTAGAATTACCTAGAAAGTTCTCGAGTGGCGTCCGCGAGCCGGGAGACGAGCTGTCGGTAGGCCTCCAACAAGATGGAGCGACGACATCGTGAAGGTCGCGGGAAACTGTTGGAAGCAAGTAGCACAGGACCGGTCTGAGTGGCGAGCCTTGGGGGAGGCCTATGTCCAGCAGTGGACGTCCTTCGGCTACGTAAAGGTAGCCCGTATGAACATTTAAAACGCCCCCTGGATATAGCTCACATACGAACTTTTCCGATGTAGGTACACCGCAGTTATGAGATTGGCAGTCTATACATTATTATTAGGTATAAAAGGCCAGAAGGCAAAAAAAGGGCAGAAGCTTGAGTTTGTTGCGGCACTTCTTCTCAAGCAATGGGTCTAGGAAGCGCTGGTAAATTCTTTTTCTGACGTGTAAAAGTGCCTCTATGTGGCCAATTTGCTGAATAGATGATTAAATTTGAATTTGAATTTGTCTACTTACTTACTTATACCCTTTTGTTTGGTTAATTCGCCAATTCTCATACTTACGTATATGCTATATGCTTCATGGTACAGTCAACGTAAAATAGATACTTACACCCTTCGACCTTAATACAACGGAACAGGGTAAATAAGTGTAAACATCTCTTTGACGACTGTACCCTCTGTGATGTGAACCGTGCCTGTAGTCCTAATTTCCTCGAAAGCCTGCAAAGCCTTGTATTGTTTATTCATTTGTAAAATAGATCGGTAGGGCCGGAGCTGGCAAGTACTTTGACTTCATAATCCTTCACGAGCAGGGAAAACAGTGGAATAGTCAACGGAATTTTGAAAAAGCCGTTCTCCTTTTGAGAAGAGACGCAGCAGTAGGAATTACCCAAAATAGGTGTTTTTTTTTATAACTTCCAGCGACATAGTGGTCGAGAGAATCCAAAGAATGCATGCGGCACAAGATCGGTCATCTGGCGAATTAACTTTACGGTAAGTTTTTGTTTAGCTCTAGAATCATCCGCAGCCAGATTTCAAACATTTCAATAGTCCATGCTAGCCCATTTTTGCATAACCTAAAACAATTTGAACCCCATGTAGCTCCGCCATTACAAAAAAATCCAAAAAGGGAATCGATAAAAAAATCGCACTAGAACCTGGTCACAATTTTTCACAAGAATTTGTTGAGAAATGCGACCTGTAAAGGAGAACAGACATCCGCGTGGCCATTCTATACGAAAGCATTTTTGGCCAAATGGAAACTGAGACGCTGCGCTCGTTTCGCTAGCTCGGTCAATTAGTTCATTACTAAATTAATTAACTCGATTTTTGCAAAAATATTAAACCCGACCACAAACAAACTTTTGATTTCACATATATTATTTAAATATGTTTGTGATCCATTCATTCAACCCTTCATTTTGATATTGACAAAATAAACTTATGGAAACGTTTAAAATGCCTCCAAAAGTCAGCCAATTTGTTTTTTGCAATTTTGATAAGCCCAGTGTCACTCTCACGATTAAGACGAATCTAACGACACCTCGCAAGCTAAAATCCATCCAGCCATTTAGGCTACAGAGCGTGCCAAAGAAACATACATACATACATACACTCGAAAAACATAACCCTCCTTCTGGCTCAGTCGGGTAAAAAGTCCTTAAACCTAATCCGGTTTTCAACTGGTAATTACCAGTAGTTAAGTAAGTAGTTACAAAATCAATAACAGTCGTTCTAAAACATAATTTTGCATTAAATAAATCCAATTTAGTACGTTACCCTTCCACTGCTTCCATTCCCCAGGCCCGCACTTAAAATTATTAGTTAGGTTTAAGTCGTCGGGAACTTCGACTCGAGCCTTTGCGTATTATCTACACTAATAAACAGCGAAGTTTGTTTGTGAGTTTGTTGCGGAACTACTCGACCGATTTCGGGAATCCTATACAAGTTGGGAGCTCATTTACTACCCGAATCTGCAGCTGATTGGCGGATTTTGTTATTGTTTGGGGGTAAATTGTTTTAGTTTTTGGGTGTGTTTTGGTAATCTTTTTGGCTTCTGAAACAACTAACTTTTACTAAATACTGTCCATCTACTTCTACGGCTCATACTAGCTGAATATTAGTGCTGAAGATTCTATTTCTCTTATACTTTAAATGAAACTGCCTAGCTGCTTGCGCATTGAAAGTGTTAAAGCATACCATGACCACTCTGCCCAAAATATAAACACAGAGAAGAAACTTAAAACAAATAATGAAAACAGAATAATATCACGACGCACTTCATGCCAGACCTCTGAGGTCCTCAAAACAAAACCTTTTAATAAAAAAAAACTCGTATTTTTTATTATACCTGCATTACGGAAGCAAATCGCTCGCAGTCTGGTAATAAAATTCTTAACAGAGAAGAAAAACGTAATAGAGCCTTAATTAAAACCGTTTTCCGGCGTATTACCGGGTATCCCACTTGATTAACTTGGCGTTTCGGGCCGGATCGTAAAAAACCGGCGAAATGACGAACGCACCTCAGGGTATAAGGCCGCGCTCATCGCCACTCAAACTTTGACAAGATCGACTGAGCGTAAGTTTTGCTTTTCGTTTTTTTGGTACTGTAGAGTTGGTATAGCCCTCGCTATACGAACTCTTTAGGGTTGTAGTTTTGTTAAACGTTCTAGAACTACTAATCATTTGAATATTGGAACGTCTAGAAGTAGTCTGAAGCTCGTTATAGCAATGTGCGCTTGTACTTAGGCCCTATTATAAAAAAATTGAAATTATAACCCTATATTTTCATTTAACCTCAAGGAGTACCTGATAGCGCTACCATCTGACGATCCCCCAGTTTATCGTCACAGTACCTACCTACCTACCATGATAGAGAACAAATCTATCTATCTTCTATGCAGCTATGTACTATAATAACGTAAATTGAAAGAAAAGTAAAAAAAAGGAAAGGGGGCGAATAAAAATGTGTAGTAGACCACAAAACAGCGATTCTTAGAATTTTTTCTGACTGTCTGTCTGTTTGTTAGAGTTAATCTCCGAAAGTACTGAACCAATTTGCATGTAGTTTTCGCAGATGGATAGAGTATTATTTGGAGCAACATATAAGATATGTTTGATTAAAATCGGATGCCGGAAACAAATATTAACGGCAATTTTTTATTCCACGCAAATGAAGTCGCGGGGCACAACTAGTATAAAACAAACGAAGCATTTTAAGGTAGATGAAATTCAACTGAGTTAATCTAAAAATAAATGTAATTATCACCTGTGGTTGAATTGTTTTTTGTATGAATTTTAAATAGGTATATATTAAAAACTAAATTAAAATTAAACATGTTTTTAAGGCATAAAAGCGTTTATATTTATTTATTTTATTCATATGATTACTTTGTTTCAACATAATTGGTAACACAGATTACAAAAAAGCAATTTTCCAATTCTTCCGAAATTTTAAAATATATTAAGTACCTAATATCCTTCTTGTTGAGATGTCTATTCTGAGTTTCTCAAATAACATATTAAGTTTATGAATACCTAAATAAAGTCCCAAAATGGTCTTTTCCTACTTATGTTGCTCATTCACATTTTATAACAATGTAAAACAGAGAAGAGAAGTGTATCGTCAAAATAATAGTGACTACTTAAGTATTATCATCATTTTTTCTAAAACTTTATTTAAGACTAGCTTTTCCCCGCAACTTCGTATGCGCAGAAATATTAAAAAGTAAAATCCCGATTTTTCCCGTTCCCGTGGGAATTTTGCAAAATCCTTTCTTAGCGGATGCCTACGTCATAACATCTACCTGCATGCCAAATTTCAGCCCGATCCGTCCAGTGGTTTGGGCTGTGCGTTGATAGACCACTATGTCAGTCAGTCACCTTTCAGTTTTATATATTTAGATAACTGCCTCGTAATTAACCTAAATTTACTTTTATTACTTCCAGCCAATTGTTAAGGAGTAATATTTATAGTCGATTTTCAATTAACATCCGGTGTTATCAATTCGTTAGCCAGCATTGTTAACGCCCCGCACCATCTTTATGGGTTTTCGTTAAAAAACCATTTCCGTTTATTCTATAGTACTTTTAAAGTTCATTGTTGACATTATAATACTTCGCCGTCTAGACTTGTTTGGTATTGATTTGTCACTGTATCGTAAACAACGTCGGGCGGGTTACCTAGTCTGCGAAGTTGTATAACCTAACCTATAATACAGGTGATTCAGGAGACGTGACCAGAACCAACATATTTTTAACGAGTATGAACACCCCCTTAGCTAATATTCGAAGGAGTGTCAAAACAATTTCCCAGCGACGTTTTACGACAATTTTAAATGAAGAACGCCTGACAACACGAAAAAAGTTAGCCATTTTTATAAAAAAAAAATTAAGCAATTTCCTCTATATTATCTACAGTGCAAATTAACTTGGCGAATTCGTAACTTTGTTACTTAGCCGCTTTGCCTTTGCACAGTTGTTTATAAAAGTTTGGGAATTGAGGTTTGTTTAAAATTTTCAAGCCGAAACGATATTGAGTTGTGCGGCCGGAGGAATAAAGTTGTAATTTCATTGTCAATAGTTAAAGAGATAGCCTGTCCTGTCTCGATGATAGTGATGATCTTGTTTGCGGTATGGATTCGCTTCGTGAAACATGATGTACAGTCAGCAGCAGAAGTAGATAAGCTGTCCAGGTGTTCAAAATGACCTACACACGCCCTTAACGTCTTAAGAATAAGGTCGTGTGTAGGTCATTTTTATGTAATTTGTATGTATTCAGTGTACCGTGTGTAGCCGGTCGAGGTCTCACCAAATGGCCCCAACGGAAGACCAGCGCTGGCATTTAATGCTAGCACAAGCTGAGTTGGGACCATTTCGTGACAGGCCACAACACTTTTGTTCTGTATAAATGTTGCTCTTTTTTTTTGTCTTTTGTGTGTGTGTGTTGTGTAATGTCATGAATAAATGTTTTCTTTCTTTCTTTCTTTTCTTTCATTTTGAACACCCGCAGCTTATCTACTTCTGCTGCTGACTGTACCTTACCTACCTAGTAGCTTTTTAAGTATTTACGAAGTATTTACTTTGATGAAATGTTTTTTGTTTGAAGTGGGATCGTTTCAGAATCTCACGTTTGGCTTTTTTACGTAGGCAGCTTAACGTCAGCTACTACTACTACAGCCTATTTGCGTCCCACTGCTGGCACAGGCTTCCCCTCCTCACGAAAGGGTTTGGGCTATAGTCCCCACGCGGGCCCAGTGCGGATTGGGGACTTCACACACATCTTTGAATTGCTTCGCAGATGCGTGCAGGTGTCCTCGCGATGTTTTCCTTCACCGAAAAGATCAGTGGTAAATTCAAATTGAATTTCGCACATAAGTAAACTTAGAGGTGCGAGCCGGAATCGAGCCCCCGACCCCTCTGCATGAACCCGGTATGTCGAACCACTAGGCCACCACGGCTTCCATGCGCATGCGTCCAGGTACCTGACTGACCAATACGTGACATGTACCTCGAAATTTGACGGTCATAATCATAACCCGCAAACGCATCGCCACTGCAGATGACACTACATTCCGTGAAACACCGTCTCGCTGGCTGGCTAAGTGACGAGAGCGACGACCCGCGGTTCACCGGTCACAGGTTCGATGATCGTTGCTAACTGCAGGATAATTGATTTGAAGTTTGAGAGCCATTGTACGAGTCTGTTGTTTAGTCACATGCGATGATATTCTTCTTTTTTTGTAGTCGGCTAAAGAGACAAGGTTAAAAATAGCCTTAATGATCGCCGACCTCCGTTAGGAGATGGCACTAGAAGAAGAATAAGAAGAAAAAAGTTATCTTATCTAGACTATCTGATCCCACTGCTGGGCACAGGCCTCCCTGGCCTTATTCCTACAAAATACATACCTATCTCAATTGATTACTATAGAGTCCACTTATAGTACAGACAGGCCAATACATATTACTTCCTTGTAAATGTATATTGTGAAATTGTAACTGATTTTTTTTAAACAGCTTTTGCTGAATTTGTTCTCAGCAATAGCACATATATTGAATAGTACTACATACAGAATGGCCACGGAATCACCCGCCTGAATCTAGCCGGTGCGCAACTCGCGCCCACCTCGGCCTTACCGTCATTTGTTTCATCCGGAGATGAAGAGTGGATCTTTGGCCCGCGTAGTTGGTACACACACATTTACAAGTGTCCAGACGCACACAGACGTCCTCACACGCAAGCATTGACACTTCATTCGAATTGTGTTCGAAATCGTGCTTTTATAGGCCGTGTGGCAATGGGCTAGCAAGCAAGGGCGGTAGATTATTTTTATTTTCAGACGTGTAAAAGTGCCGTTTGTGGCCAATGTGATTTGAATTTGGGCGTAACAGACAGCCCATCGGATGGAAACTCAAAACTTCAGCTTTTTACTACCAGAAGTTTCGATCTGTTATTTACGAAATCATTTTGAATAGAGAGAATTCGCTCCCAGTTGATAGTAACTTTTTTCTACCTCTAAAGCGCCTTTTGCATTTGTCGTCCATGCATATCGCTTATTGATTTCTATAAAAAGTTAAAAATGTTTTTTCGAAATCAATAAAATTGGTTTACGGTATTGTTACAGTTAATGTAACAAGCACTACCTATGCCGAAGTTAAAGCATACCAATTCAATTTTATTACAATCATATGGTTATACAGATGGTCTTATTTCAAAGAGTTTCACATATAAATAGTTTCTATTTTTTGTTAGAATATTATTATAGTTCAGTTTAAAATAATGTTTACATTTATGTTAATGGAATTAATTAATAAAAATAACAGTTTTCATGCAATAATAAAATCAATAACAGTTATACTTATAATATTATAGTTAATCATTAGAAAAGTCGTTAGAAAATCATTAGAAAAATCATTAGAAAACCAAAAAAAAAACACATTGTATACTGTATAACCCAGACCCCCTCATGATGAGGAAAGAACTGTTGGGATACTACTACTACTACTTCAGCCTATTTGCGTCCCACTGCTGGGCACAGGCCTCCTCTCATCACGAGAGGGTTTGGGCTATTATAGTCTCCACGCGGGCCCACTGCGGATTGCGGACTTCACACACATCCTTGAATTACTTCGCAGATGAGTGAAGGTTTCCTCTTGACGTTTTCCTTCACCGAAAAGCTCTGTGGTAAACTCAAATTGAATTTGCACATAAGTAAACTTAGAGGTGCGAGCCGGAATCGAACCCCCGACCCTCTGCATTAGGCGGTAGGTCGAACCACTAGGCCACCACGGCTTTTTTTACTGGGATAGGTCGGAGGGATTGTTGTGGTCCAACCACTAAGCATATGTAGAGTGCGTAGGCAGATTGGATAAAATGCTGGTGCCCAAGAATCCTAAAACAATTTAAGAAAACATTTGTTTCATTATTTTGTCTTGACAGATTTATCAACAGACACGATGCAGCGTTGTTTTTGTTCGAAATTCACAGAACAGCAAGTTTATTAGCAGACGAGGAAAAAAAAATTCAATGCCAGGTCAAGGCGGGGCGATGACCGCGGCATAGGTTAGGAAAATGTTTAGGATTATAATGTTTACGATTATAGTTCACTCGTTCAAAGTTTATTTTCAGTTCGTCTGCATCGAGTTTGCTGCTATTCTATACTATTAAACGAGCAACTATGCGCTTTTCCGGGATAAAAAGTAGCCTTGGTCCCTTCCCGGGATTCCAACTATCTCCATAACAAATTTCATCCAGATCGGTCCAGCAGTTGAAGCGTGAAGAGGTGACAGACAGACAGAGTTACTTTCGCATTTATAATATTAATAATATGGATAGTATGGACTAGCTTCTGCCCGCGGCTTCGCCCGCGTGGAATTCGGTTATCACGTTCCCGCGGGAACTATGCGTTTTTC
>CAXARK010000556.1:0-33097 GCA_963971205.1 Aethes cnicana
GAGGCCGTCCGGCTGGACAGACAATCGGTAGAAACAGCCGTTAATTTGCAGAAATCCAGGCAAAAACAGTAGAAAAATTGCTTTTCCTTTTTTTTATCGGGCAGCTAGTCATCAACAACAAGTGAATAAAAAAGTTATGGCTCGAAAAAATCGCACCAATATTTTTTTAACATATAAGATCTCACGATAATGGGCATTCATTTGTCATGGGCCAATGCTGGTTTTAAGAAAGAAAAAAGTGTCCTAATTTATTAGAACTTACCAATTCTTCCTCCAGGATGATCCCAGGCATTGTGAGGGATTCCCTCTCGGGGAAGAATGCCCCTTTTGGTGACGTCTGAGCCTGGAAAAACACATTCAACTTATAAACATAAATTCTATTCTTTTATACCTAACACAAAAAAAAAGATATGAAAATGTCAGTCATACTAATAATTTGTGTCATACTATAATCTTGATTGTTTAAAAAAAAAACAAGTTACCTTTAGCAGAACTTTCTTGGCTTCTTCACTGGGTATCCAGGCATCCCTACGTCTGTCAGCCTCTTTGTCTACAGGTTGGTCCTAAAAAATCAAATACAACAGTTATAAAGCCCAGTATTTACTACTATGAAAATAATACTGCCATTTAATTCAACAACCTGAAGAAAATGTTAATTTGTAAATATCCTATACTTTAAACATGCAAAGCTTGTATATTTATTTATTTACTTCTTTATACAAGCGTTCTCAGAAACGGTTCTAACAAAATTGGACGAAATTTTGAATATAGGGGTTTATGGGGCAGACAAATCTATCTAGTTAGGTCTCATATCAGAGAAAATTCAGTAGCTATTTTCACCCAAGCAAAGCTCAGTCACCCAGGTACTAGTAGAGAGTAGGAGGCGTAGAATGCATATAAACAGAACAGCTTACCTTAACAGATAGGCAGTCCATGGCCTCAGTCAATATGCTAGGTGTAGCGATCCCGCTAACAGACATTTGAGGCTCCGGCCCGATCGTGTCGAAGAAGGTCGACGGGTCAGGCAGACTGGTCGCCGGTAACGCTGTGGCAGCACTCACAGTCGGCACGACGCTCGCAAACCTCAACTCTTCCTCCACCTTGTGTTGCGTGAAAGAAGCCGTCATATCGGTAGGAAAGAGATCAGGTGCAGCCGTTGGATTAACTAAAAATGATAGCCAAATGTTGAAATTCACTGTAGCATGACCAAAATATGTAAATTTAAACAGTAAAAACCGTAATACACCCGAAAATTGTACCTTCACTTTCGCCCAAGTAAACACTCTGTATCATATCAGAGGGCGATGACCCAATTTCGTCGAAGAATTGAGAGGCAGGGGGCACTTCCGTCTCGCCAAAATATTGGCTTAACGACGGCTTGTTGTCCATTTTTCAGATTATTTACTTATCTTCACTTATCTTTAGATAAAATTTGACATAATCATCTGACAGCCAAAAGAAGTTTTGCTGAATTGAATATTTGGTGTGCACCAACATGATAAACTCCATTCAAAAAACGTCTTATTACATTACAAAGAAATCTAAATAAATTATTTACTTCACTGACTTCCCTGTAATTTTAAACATCAAAGTAGGTTCATAAAAAAACCTTAATGATATAGAAATAAATTTGGTCTAAATTACTCTACTGAGTTCACGTGACATTGTATTTGTGTTTTCTGTTTTGTGATATGGCTACCCAGTTCAGACAGCTGTCACTAGGATAAAGAGACATATCTTCTAATCTGTGGGATAAAGTAAAAAGTCAACATACAACACCCACAAGGATTCTCGGCAAAAAAATCTTATCAGCACATTTATTCCTTGGATTTGTTGTCAGTACACGTAGCAGGTGCGTTAGTAATGCTTACACACCGCTTTGCATGCACTGAGAGTCCAGATGGAGCGCATAAATAATCCGTTTTTGTACATTTGGTCGAATGTTAGTTTACGTTGTGATTACGATGTAAAACGGGTTGTTTTAGTGTTGTTTCCTTATTTGTCTGTTTGTTTGTGAGCAGGCGCAGATGACGAACCAAGCGTCTCCCGTCGAGGAGCAGGAGAAGCTTCTGGATGAAGCCCTAAACGTTGTCAAAGTCCAGGTAATTAGTCACTAGGTTACAGCTACTTTAAACCTTAAAAGTATAGGAATAGGGGCGTATCTTACGATTATTTTACGTAAAGCTCATGTAATTAATTCGCTGCCTTTTCAGTATGAACTTTCATGAAAGTTCTTCAAGTTTTTGTTTAACACAAATTTTATTCAAAATGTTTAAATAGGTATTTTACTTAAAAACGTCTTTCATGAAATCCTTTAAGTTTTAATGAAAACTGAAAATGAAAATGAAAATATTTATTCAGCAAATAGGCCACATTTGGGCACTTTTACATGTTACTTTTAAATGAATTTAACAGAAATGAATTTACCAGCGCTTCCTAGACCCATTGCTTGAGAAGAAGCGCCGCAACAAACTCAGCAGAAGTACTTTTTTTTAAATTTAAACATACAGATTTACATTACATTTACATTAATATGTATAAAAATACATATATTGGTACATACTAAAATTACATTTAAGGGATGTATAGTCCCTAACTTAAACTTAAATCTAAGATCTTAGATATGGTCTTATGTTAGGTACAAATTAATGAAAATATAAATTAGTGGCAGTACTTATCAAAATATGTATAACTAAAAATAATAATAAAAATCGCAAATAAAATCCATCTCCACAGGCATTCCAGATGAAGCGATGCCTGGACAAATCGAAGCTGATGGACGCGCTGAAGCACGCTTCCACGATGCTCGGGGAGCTTCGGACCTCTCTGCTGTCCCCCAAAAGCTATTACGAGCTTTGTATCCTTTGTTAAATTCAAATGCAATAATAGGGATGACGACAACATTTTTTTCCTTAGTCTATCAGGAAGATTATTGAAAAGTATTGGACACGTATTTTTTCTTTTTCAACGTGATCAAACTTATATGGAGATATATTGAGTTGAAATGTCGCATGACATCACGGTTAGGTACGATTTACACCTAACGGTGACGTAGTTAGCCCCCACTCTCCAACTTTAATGCGATTTAACTCAGTCATTCCTTGTTAATTTGATAAAACAAAAAATACGTGTCTAATATTTTTGTATTACCTGGGGCCTATTTCTCAAAAGTATTAGTTTAATAGTCTATTAGTCATTAGTTACTAGTGTTTAAATTACAAGTTCTAATAATTCCTGTTTCTCCAATATTTTTTACTAGACTAGTAACTAATTGTTGTACACGAGTGAAAAATATTACTAATAAGTAGGCAAATTGGTGTGTTTCTCGAAACTATTAGTTTTACTAGTTTATTAGTCATTAGACTCATTATTTACTAGAGATCAAATTACAAGTTCTAATAATTCCTGTTTCTCCAATATTTTTACTAGACTAGTAACTAATAGTGGTAAATCAATGAAAAATATTAGTTAAGATAGGCTGAACGTAATACGCAGCCTATGACTTATGCCAAATTAAAAAAAAAAACAGCGATTTAAGTATGCAGTTTTGGCGGGATCGTAAATAAGCAAAAGAGTGGTTTGTTATAGAGTACTAAATTTAAAAAGATCTTTATTCTTCGTAAATATGGATCTAAAAATAATGATTTTTCTCAAACATGCTCGGAAATGTTCTTGTTACTTTCAAAAAAAGAAGACGCGAGGCTGTCCATTGCCGGCCTTGGCCAGCAAAAACATTATTGTCGTGTGTGTTTTTTTTTAATTCGCTTGCTATTTGAGACACCTCTGTAGAGAAACTGACAAATCCATGGAGGTAATAAGTACAACTTCCATGGCCAAATCATCCACGATCATGGAAGTAGTACTGATGTGGGGTAAGTGCGCCTAAATTTATTTTGCCCCTATGCCTTGTAAACAGCCAACTACTAGTTGAGTAATATTTATAGGTTTCGATATATTTATGTTAGGCGCACTTACCCCATCCTGGCGCACTTGCCCCGAAACTGACAAATCCATGGAGGTAATAAGTACAACTTCCATGGCCAAATCATCCACGATCATGGAAGTAGTAAATACTGATGTGGGGTAAGTGCGCCTAAATTTTTTTCGCCCCTATGCCTTGTAAACAGCCAACTACTAGTTGAGTAATATTTATAGGTTTCGATATATTTATGTTAGGCGCACTTACCCCATCCTGGCGCACTTGCCCCGACTGACCTTACGTATTTCCTCGCTGTTTGAGAAAAGCATTATATATACCTCGGCCGCAATTGCGATTACCGGACTCGTACTAATAGAAGGCTTCGCTTCGCTCAGCCTTCTAACTGACTCGTCCGGCAATGCGCTACTTGGCGGCCTCTGCAATAATGTACTATTAAAGACTACACGGCTGTCATGAAAGCAAAATATTTTATTTGGGAGCTTTTCCAGATTGTCTCAGTCAACTGAGTCAACCTTTGCAACCCAGGCCCGATACAAGCTTGGGATCTTCCATTCTCGTGCCTAGTTAACTGAAACTTTCCATTGAATTTGAACGTTGCTTCTGCCTTGTAAGGGTTTCTATTCAGATATTGAGTACTGAATCTGACCACATTTTAATTTTTTATCCGGTATTTTAGGTCTAATAAATTGTACTAATAACTTTTACAAGACTGCCGAGACCAATAGCTTTACCCTTGTAATTTACAAGAGTAACAATGAAATTGAATTTTCATGAAACAAAACTGGCTTTACTTGGGTAATATTAGCCAAATATTTATTAGCTGACAACTAGTAACTAATATCTACCATCGTAGATTTCAGAAACGCACACTAATAAAATTGTAAAAAATATTCGTCCCTGGGATCATATTATTAGTCTAATAAGCTTGGAGAAACAGGAACTAAGATAATATTTATTAGTTAGCAACTAGTAACCAATATTCTACCATCGTAGCTTCCAGAAACGCACACTAATGAACTTGTAAAAAGTATTAGCTCATGGAGTAATATTATTAGACTAATAAGCTTCGAGAAATAGGCCCCTGACTGACGGACTAATTAGAATTTCGATTTCTTCACTCTGTCGTCATCCCTATTTCCTTTAATTCGATGCTCTAGGTGTATCGTCCCTTATGTAGCTATTTTTATCAGTTCAAAAGTAACCTTAACGAATAATAATAATAATAAAACCTTAACGAGCATCAGACATGGCAATAACGGACGAGCTGCGCCACCTCGAGCTCTATCTGCTGGAGGAGTTCCGGCGCGGGCGGAAGGTCGCCGACCTTTACGAGCTCGTGCAGTACGCTGGCAACATCGTGCCCCGGCTCTACCTGCTCATCACTGTGGGGCTGGTGTATATCAACACTAATACAAGTCTGCGGAGGGATTTGCTCAAGGTAAATTATTGTAGCACCAAAGTGGTCGACGTGGGTACAGAGTCGCCATGCTAAAGTGGGCTTGGGCGGGCCACGTGTGCAGGCGACACGACGAACGATGGAGCGAGCGCGTCTTGGAGTGGAGACCCCGCGTGGACAGGACAGGAGAAGTGTCGGCACCTTCTGCCCGATGGTCCGATGACTTGAAGGCGATAGCAGGACTAGTCTGGATGAGGGAAGCGGACAACCGCTCTAAATGGAGGGAGATTGGACAGGCGTATGCCCCACGGTGGGCGAATACACGCTGATGAAGAGAAGAGAAGAAGAAATTATTCTAGAAATGTTTTTTTTATTGATTATTAAAGTTTTTTTTTTAATATTGTAGGTTGTATGTAATTGGTATTCAAACAAGCACACAGGCACTTGGTATGCTGGTCACTGCGGCCCTGGACATCTCAGTCATAAGATCTCGAATGTGTTGAATAAATAAATGATTGAATTGAATTGAATTGAATTGAGTTGTCCATCCTGAGGCCTAAGATGTAAAGTTGGATTAAAGATCCGAGTTAGATGTTACTTTGGAATTGAATTGTATCGAGCGAAGTTTCGCGAAACGTGTAACGAAAGCTGTCAATGTAAAGATGATATAATCGAATGTAACATGTGTTTTTTTCGTATTTTTAATTTTTAACATTTTTTAGAAAAGTATGATCTTACATGAGCAATTTGACGATGCTGGGTCAGGAAACGGTAAGGTAAGGTAGCTCCTGTTAAGGCTGTGGGCAAGGGCGGATCCAGCTTTTGACTCAGGGGGTTCACGTCATACAACACCCTCCCCTTGTTAAAAATACATAATAGCAGTAGACCTAGTCCTGCCGAGGGGGAGGTCATGACCCCCATGACCCCCCCCCCCGCCTGGATCCGCTCTTGGCTGTGGGTTTTGTGGTAATGCAAAATGGACGTCAGATGACAATGAGACGGTATTATTATATTATATTATATTGACAGGCAGGCAGTTGATCAACTGATAAATGCCTGTATCCCATTTTAAGTATTTCTTGACCTGTTTAAGAATTTTCCAAGTCTGTTCTTGAACTGGTTAATGCTCTGTGGTAAAATTACGTCTTTCAGGCAGCTTGTTCCATGAATAAATCACTCTGTTGCTTATTACTTTGAAGTTTGAAGTGTTTTGACCCTGTCTGCGTCAGGACCTGGTGGAGATGTGCCGCGGCGTGCAGCACCCGCTGCGGGGGCTGTTCCTGCGGAACTACCTGCTGCAGTGCACGAGGAACGTGCTGCCCGACACGCTCGCCGCCGAGAACGAGAGCGAAGGCTGCGTGAGTCCATTATCCCTTGAATCTGCCTCTTCGAAAGTCTTGTTACCACTCTAGTCTTGGACACTTGAGCCCAGTCAAACAAGCCATGTGCGATTAAAATGTATTAATGAATTAATTACGTTACTGACTGACTGATGACAAGCACAGCCGAAACTGCTGGTCGTGGAAATCTGTAATTTCTCATGTAGGTTGCCGTACACACTCCAAGGTGGCAACCCTAAGAGTGGACTTTTAGAAATTCCCACGGGAACGGGCGGTAACGAGATTTTACATTAAGGTTTATGCGCATACGAAGTCGCGGCCAAAAACTACTACTAGTTGTCTATTTTATTTTTTATTTTTTACAAAATATAATTTATGCATTCTAGATTGTTCCCTTTTATAGGTGAAGGACGCCATCGACTTTATCCTGATGAATTTCGCGGAGATGAATAAACTCTGGGTGAGGATGCAGCATCAGGGACATTCTAGGTGAGGAAAAGATAACAGTTTTGAGGACACATACTGTATGAACGAAAGTAGCTTAGCCGGCGAACGATTCGTAAGAAATGACCCTTTAAAATTTATCTATTTATCCTTTCAATTGGTGCTCTTGTTTCCGCATACCAAACCTTTCTACATTATTTCCCCCAGGGACAAAGAACGTCGCGAGCGCGAACGCTCCGAACTCCGCATCCTAGTGGGCACTAATCTTGTCCGTCTGTCTCAACTGGAATGCGTCACCGTAGCGGAGTACAAGCGGGCCGTGCTGCCGGCCATTCTGGAGCAGGTGGTCAGCTGTCGCGACGCCATCGCGCAGGAGTACTTGCAGGAATGCTGTATACAGGTAGGCTATGAAGAGCCAGTGAGTGACTTGTTATCGTCAAGTCCTTTGGCTCAATCGGCGTCAGCATTCTAGCAACATTCAAGATCAATTTATTCAGAGAATTGGTAACATCTGGACACTTATGCGTCATCAGATATGAATTAGACAGCTCCTTTCCTAAGAAACGCCGCAAGAAACTCTAATGCGAGACCGTTGTAGGGTTCCGTAGCGAAATGAAATAAAAACGGATTCCTTATAATTTCTTCATGTGTCACAGCCATTTTTCTCGGAGACTATGGAAGCTGTATGGTTGAAATATCATTTTTTTATATACCCGGCAAACGGATGGTAAGTGGTCAGTGCGGCCTATGGACACTGAAAACCTATAATCCCCCATTAAGAAACCATAAGATCTCGAATGCGTTGCCTACCCTGCGGCCTAACTGCTATTTGGCGGCAGGTTAGTGGGAAAAGACGGTGGTACCACCCCGGATGGACCTAGCACCAGGCCCTACCACTAAAAAAAATCGATGCGTTTAAGCAATATAATATTTTAACCTTAATGTCATGACTGGCTCTAGCTGTGTCATTTTTGTAATAATAAATAAATAAATAAATAAGCCACGGATCAAATCAAAGAAATTCACATAAGTGCATACCTACTCTTGAAAAACATTAATAACCCTCCTTCAATAGGGATGACGACAACTTTTTTTGTTTAGTCAATCAGGAAGATTATTGAAAAGTATTGGACACGTATTTTTTCTTTTTTCACGTAATCAAACTTATACGGAGATATATTGAGTTGAAATGTCGCGTGACGTCACGGTTAGGTACGATTTATACCTAACGGTGACGTAGTTAGCCCCCACTCTCCAACTTTAATGCGTTTTAACATAGTCATTCTTTGTTAATTTGATAAAAACAAAAAATACGTGTCTAATATTTTTTTCATTACCTGACTGACGGACTAATTAGAATTTAGATTTCTTCACCCTGTCGTCATCCCTATTCCATTCAGGTACATAAAGGATGTATTTGTTAACAGGTGTTCCCTGATGAGTTCCACTTGGCGACGCTGCAGCCTTTCTTGAAGTCTTGTGCCGAGCTGCAGCCCGGAGTCAACATCAAGAACATCATCATTGCTCTCATTGAAAGGCTTTCTGCTTACAGCCAGGTAACCTCTACTATCTTACATTTTCAACGAGCTAACAGATTACACTAGCTGTATCACAGAATATCTAATAGTACTAGAGATCTTCTACTATCTAAAGTCCCGCGCCTTCACATTTCAAAACGCTTCAATGTATTTTAAAAGCACCACCAACACTCTCAACACATGTGTGCATGCTGAGACAGCCATCAACTTTGCGCTGAGAGTGTTGGTGGTGCTTTTTAATTAATAATAATAAAAATGAAGCGTTTTGAAATGTGAAGGCGCGGGACTTTAGATAGTAGAAGATCCCTACATACAGAATGGCCACGGAATCACCCGCCTGAATCTAGCCGGCGCGCAACTCGCGCCCAACTCGCCCTTACCGTCATTTGTTTCATACGGAGATGGAGAGTGGATCATTGGCCCGCGTAGTAGTAACACACACATTTACAAGTGTACAGACGTCCTCGCAAACATTGATACTTCATTCGAATTGTGTTCGAAATCGTGCTTTTATAGGCCGTGTCCGCCGTGTGACTGTATTCATTTATTTACACAGGACTATTGGAATAGGCTCTAAAGATTTGGACGAGATTTGCAATATTATATTTACGGGAATATTATGCTATTTAATATTAGTTTACTAACATAGTCTTGTAAGTATTTTTGTAACTAACAATCTATAAATCTCTGAAGTCTGATAAGATAAGATAAGATAAATTTTATTGTCATAACTGTGTTCATTTGCTCTTATAATTTATGCATATAATATACATACTAGTGCCAACAGTTTGCCCGTTTCGGGCGTACAATATGAAAAATATAACTAAAGATCCTAATTCAACATTCATGTCACTTATTTCTAAATATTATAAGTTTGAGAAGTATTTTATTTAGATTTTAATGAGTTTACATAATTTATTTCATTCTTAATTTTTGTCATTAAAATATTCACTTAAATTATAATAACATTTCCTTATTAGCCACTCTTTCAGTTGTCTCTTAAATTTAATCCCCTCCAGGCATTTTATTGAAATTGGTAACTTATTAAATATTTTGATTCCAATTACATAAGTACTATTCCGGTAAATATAACCCAAGGATTTTACTACGCACATGTCATACAAATACTGTGGTCTTAAATTATTTTTTGTTTCGGATTGTTTACAAAAATATCCAGTATTTCCTTTTACAAATACACTTATTTCTAGTATAAATATACACGTCAAAGTTAAAAATTTCAGGTCTCTGAATACCGATCTTAATGAGGCATATTTATGTATATTAAACATAATTCTTAAGCATTTTTTTGGAGTATGAAAGTAGAGTGGACGTTTACTAAATTACCCCAAAATATTATGCCGTAGGTCAGGAGAGGATAAATATAACCATAATAGGCATTTCTGGCCACCTCAGCTGAAGCTATATTGGTTAATATTGATATGGCATAGCATGCACTAGATATTTTTTTGTTGATTGATTCAATGTGCGCCTTCCAGTTCATGTGAGTGTCAATGATAATACCTAAAAATTTTGTTTCATGCACTTGCTCGAGTTGTGTGTCATCAATAACAACATTAAAGAGCAGAGGTGTTTTTTTGTAATTCCGGAATTCTAGAAATTTCGTTTTACCCAGATTAACCTTTAAATTAATAGATGCTAGCCAATTAACAACAATTTCAAGAGTCCTATAAATTTCATTTACAAAGATGCTATCATCAAGTATGAGTTTAGGTATAAATATTGTGGCATCGTCCGCAAACATGACACATAGGTGACTTAAAACTTATTTTTAATTTTAATTTAATTTATTTATTTATTATGTTTGCAATATTATGTCAATATTATGTTATGACATCGAGATCTAGCTTGCTCTGTTCTCATATTTGGGGACTAATTTCATCAGCAAAGCTGCTAGTTGAAATTAATAAAATGACAGCTTATATTAGGGCGTCGGGCGGGCACGTCATACCACAGTCTAGCTAGATGCTAATAAGTCTTAGAAAGGTACTGTGGGCATCCTCAACTTCGGAACCCTATAATTTGCGCGTGGCCCGACACGCACTTGGCCGGTTTTTATTAACTGTAACATTTTTTTATCTTATGCTGTATTTTTTAAGTTAATCGATTCTGGAGTGTTTTTACTATTTATCATTATTTTTGTGTACCTATTGTAAAGACTAAGCATACAAGTGCTTTGGTGAATAACTGTAAACTTGTAATGTTTTCTGAAATAAAAATGAAATGAAATTAACACTAGCTTCTGCCCGCGACTTCGTACCCTATACATATATTCCACATATAAAATCGCCGATAACTTTTCTTTCCGATATCCGATTTTCCGATTCGATCAAACATAGCTTTTATGTTGCTCCAAATGATGTTCTGTCTACCCTTGAAAACTGTATTCAAATTCGGTTCAGTAGTTTCGGAGATTAACTCTAACAAACAGACTGAAAGAAAGAGACAGAAAATTACTCTTTTATTATAGTATGATAGATTAAGACGTTAGAGTCCTCGCCCACAGCGACTTTGTAGCAATGTTGCCGAGCTACTCATATCGCTATCCTTTTTACTCTTTGATGTAAAAAAAAGGATAGCTTTATGAGTAGCTCGGCAGTATCGCTACAGCAAATTGAGGGGTGCCATCTATTTGGCATAATTCTTTTTGTCCGAAACTGTTTACGCATAACAGGCTTCGCATAATTTATTTACGCCGAATCTTGACTTTGCCGAATTTTTATTAAGCATAATTCTTAATTGGCCGAATGGGTGTTTACCCGAATATTGTGTTGGCATAATGTTGACTTGGCCGAATTTTATTATGCATAATATTGTTTGGCATACTAGTAATTTAGCAGAATTTTGATATGCCGAAATACTGTCGGAATTTATGTCCGAAACAACAATTATTGTAGGGAGCGCCAAAGTCCATATAAAATAGCTAGTCCGAAAACTGGAATTCCGAAAATGTATGTTATAAACGATTTTAGCTGAGTATAAAATTTTGTATGATATAATATGTTCAACATACTTATCTTTATTAGATGGAGTTCGGCAGTTCACGGTGTGTGGTAACACCAAAGTTTGGAGCAAAGTCGACTCGCATAGGTTAGGTTAGGTTATTTTTATATAAGTAAACGAAATTATAATTTGGTAAAAATCTCCCTCTCCCTATTTAGACAATCATCGATGTTATACAGGATACTCATTTAATTAAATCGGCGAAAATAAAGGTATGCGAAAGTAGTTTTCGGCGTAACAAATTTCGGCGAAAGTAATTTTCTGCCTAAATAATATTCGGTATTCGAAAATTATGCGTGAATACTATTCGGCGTAATTAGATTATGCATAATAGAATTCGACGAAAAATCGTTATGCGAGATTAGTTTCGACGTAAACACTATTATGCCTATACTGATTATGCAAAATCGAATTCTGCCAAAAAAATTATGCGTAAACAAGGGGAACCAAATTGAGGACCCTCAATATCCACATGAAGGTAATAAGATTGGTTAATCTGTGTTGCAGCGTAACGAAGGCGGGGTGAACTTCGTAGTATCAGAAGACGGGCAGGAACAACAGGTGGAGCTGTTTGAAGTGTTCTCGGACCAAGTAGCTGCTATTACACAGGTAACTTACATATTAATATGTCTTCTCCGATAATAGGGATGACGACAACTTTTTTTCCTTAGTCTATCAGGAAGATTATTGAAAAGTATTGGACACGTATTTTTTCTTTTTTCACGTAATCAAACTTATATTGAGTTGAAATGTCGCGTGACGTCACGGTTAGGTACGATTTGTACCTAACGGTGACGTAGTTAGCCCCCACTCTCCAACTTTAATGCGTTTTAACTTAGTAATTCTTTGTTAATTTGATTAAACAAAAAATAAGAGTCTAATATTTTTTCATTATCTGACTGACGGACTAATTAGAATTTCGATTTCTTCACCCTGTCGTCATCCCTATTTGTTGGTGTTCTTAGGGTGTTTTTCAAATGTAACGTAGTTTGTAGTTCATTTATTGACCATATTATAGTATAATTATTACATGGTAAATGGAAGAGGGAAGAGCTTGTTTTGGACATAATTAAACGAATTCTGATTATGTCTAAAAAGTCCTGCTCCTCTTCTATTTTTTTAATCGCTAACGCCCGGTTATATCCAAAAATTCCTCGTTTTGCCTATGGACCATCGACCTCTAATAACATAGCTGTTACCCGCGACTTCGTACGCGTAATGGTAATAGCGTTCCCACGGGAACTATGCGTTTTTCCGGGGTAAAAAGAAGCCTATATGTTGACCAGTGTTACCCCCATACTAAATTTTGTTGCAATCCGTCCAGTAGTTTTTGAGTTAAATACATATACATACATAAAGGAAAATTTTCTAAAAATCGGTATTTTGTGTTTAGTTAGTATCGTTTACAAACTCGTATATAGTCTCGTGTAGTCGTGTCGTTCAAGTTTCATACGCGACTTCTTCAACAGACTTATTATTAGTATAGATTAGTATTAGATGACACTATTAATACCTAACCCTATACTAACGTATGATTTAATATGTTCGCGATGGAGACAGCCCTAGCGCTAGGAGGTGGCCTCCAAAAGAGCGCGCTGCTTGCGATAGAAGGAGAATAATCAATACTGATTGAATTTTGAATTACACTCAACGCAATGAAATCGGGTCACTTTTTTTTAGGATTTTCATGAAAGTGCAGTATCTTAAATTGTACTTATTACGGATGCAGAAAGTTTCCCTATGACTACTCCCGTCCCGCCGCAACGTCCGCGCTCGCCTAGGTACCGATTGACAATGATAGAAAGGGCACCAAATACAAATTTAAAAACCTATTAGGTTAACGCTGGTCTCGTACCATACCTCGAAAGCAAAAATTAGGATCACGTGTGGCTGTGGCCGTCTGTCAGTCCGTCTGTTACAATCGATTTGCTCCGAAAATTCTGGACCGATTGAATTTTGGCACACATACTTTCAAAAATTTTCATGTTCACAATATAAAATTTCAAAACGATGCCGTTTTCGTACTTAATGTTACAATAAATCATAAACACTGCACCCATATTGATATTTACACATTTCAACCCCACCGCAATCCAACAGGGGAGATGGTATTTCACGTCCACCAAGTTGGAATTTAAAATCGTTGTTGCTTTCGTAATCAGCAACCCGATAAACCTTAAAAACGACACTCATATTGATATTTACAAATTTCAACCCCATCGCACCCCAACAGGGGAGATGGTATTTCCCGTTCGCCACGTCGGATTTAAGAAAAATATATAAAATATAAAAGAAGAAACATACAAACAAATCTTTAACCCCCTTTTTAAACCTTTAGGGGGGGATTTCGAAAAATCCTTCCTTAATGCTCGCTTACGTCATAAAAGGAACTTTCCTGCCAAGTTTCATGTTTCTAGGCCTAGCGGTTTAGAAGTTTCATACAAACCTTTAACCCCCTTAATACCCCTTCAAGGGAAGAATTTCCAAAAATCCTTCCTTAGTGCTCACTTTACGTCATAAAAGGAACCTTCCTGTCAAGTTTCATGTTTCTAGGCCAATTAGTTTCGCCTGTGCGTTGATCGATCAGTCAGTCAGTCATTCAGTCAGCCAGTCAGTGTCTTCTTTTATAGATTTAGATTACGTCATAATCACATTTTTTCCCGTTCCCGTGGGAATATCAGGAAATCCTTTCTTAGTGCTACGCTCCCCAAGGAACCTGCATGCCAAACTTCAGCTCTCTACGGTGATCCCCGCGACCTAAACATTAAAATGTAAAAATCCCTTTTTCCCCGTTCCCGTGAGAATTTCGGGAAATCCTTTCTTAGTGCTCCCCTACGCTCCCAAAGGAACCTGTATGCCAAAGTTCAGCTCTCTACGATGATCCCCGCGACTACGTACGCGCCTTAAAATGTAATAAACCCATTTTTTCCCGTTCCCGTAGGAATTTCGAGAAGTCCTTTCTTAGTGCTCCCCTACGCTCCCCAAGGAACCTGCATGCCAAATTTCATCTCTCTACGATGATCCCCGCGACTACGTACGCGCCTTAAAATGTAATAAACCCATTTTTTCCCGTTCCCGTAGGAATTTCGAGAAGTCCTTTCTTAGTGCTCCCCTACGCTCCCCAAGGAACCTGCATGCCAAATTTCATCTCTCTACGACGATCCCCGCGACTACGTACGCGCCTTAACATGTAATAAACCCATTTTTTCCCGTTCCCGTAGGAATTTCGAAAAGTCCTTTCTTAGTGCTCCCCTACGCTCCCCAAGGAACCTGCATACCAAATTTCAGCTCTACGATGATCCCCGCGACTACGTACGCGCCTTAAAATGTAAAAAAAAACCTTTTTTACCGTTCCCGTGGGAATTTCGGGAAATCCTTTCTTAGTGCTCCCCTACGCTCCCCAAGGAACCTGCATGCCAAATTTCATCTCTCTACGATGATCCCCGCGACTACGTACGCGCATTAAAATGTAATAAACCCATTTTTTTCCGTTCCCGTAGGAATTTTGGGAAATCCTTTCTTAGTGCTCCCCTACGCTCCCCAATGAACCAGCATGCCAAATTTCAGATCCTTACAATGTTTCCCGCGACTTCGTACGCGCCTAAAAATCTAAATGTAAAAATCCCTTATTTCCCCGTTCCCGTAAGAATTTCGGGAAATCCTTTCTTAGTGCTCCCCTACGCTCCCCAAGGAACCTGTATGCCAAATTTCAGCTCTCTACGACTAGTATTTTCGGCTCTGCTTTGATATGTCAGTCAGTCAGTCAGTTTCTTCTTTTATATATTTAGATTGATAGATAGCTGTTTCCCGCGACTTCGTACGCGCCTAAACATTAAAATGTAAAAATCCCATTTTTCCCGTTCCCGTGGGAATATCGGGAAATCCTTTCATAGTGCTCCCCTACGCTCCCCAAGGAACCTGCATGCCAAATTTCATCTCTCTACGATGATCCCCGCGACTACGTACGCGCCTTAAAATGTAATAAACCCATTTTTTCCCGTTCCCGTGGGAATTTCGAGAAGTTCTTTCTTAGTGCTCCCCTACGCTCCCGAAGGAACCTGCATGCCAAATTTCAGCTCTCTACGATGATCCCCGCGACTATGTACGCGCCTTAAAATGTAAAAAAAACATTTTTTCCCGTTCCCGTGGAATTTCGGGAAGTCCTTTCTTAGTACTCCCCTACGCTCCCCAAGGAACCTGCATGCCAAATTTCAGATCTCTACGACCAGTATTTTCGGCTCTGCGTTGATATGTCAGTCAGTCAGTCAGTTTCTTCTTTTTTATATTTAGATAGATAGCTGTTTCCCGCGACTTCGTACGCGCCTAAACATTAAAATGTAAAAATCCCATTTTTCCCGTTCCCGTAGGAATATCGGGAAATCCTTTCATAGTGCTCCCCTACGCTCCCCAAGGAACCTGCATGCCAAGTTTCATCTCTCTAGGATGATCCCCGCGACTACGTACGCGCCTTAAAATGTAATAAACCCATTTTTTCCCGTTCCCGTAGGAATTTTGGGAAATCCTTTCTTAGTGCTCCCCTACGCTCCCCAAGAAACCTGCATGCCAAATTTCAGCTCACTACGACCAGTAGTTTCGGCTCTGCGTTGATATGTCAGTCAGTCAGTTTCTTCTTTTATATATTTAGATTTTAAGTGAGCTTTATAACGGAACATGGAAGTACCATGGAAGCTTACAATTACCCTTACGAATTTTGAAAAAATCCTTCTTTAGTTGATGCCTACGTCATTAAAGGAATACGTGAGAAAATTTTAAGTTTCTAGCTCTAAGGGTTTGGTCTGTGCGTTTATTTAAAACTTTCATCCCCTATTTTTCCCTCTTAGGTGTTCAATTTTAGAAAACGCTGAAATACGTCACTCATTATTTTTGCCGCACTCAATTCATACAAAACGTCATGCACGTATGTTGAAGAAAAAAAAGTTTAATACAAAATTCCATCCCCTCTTGGGGTTTGAATTTTGAACAATCATTTCTTATTGGATGCCGACGTCATAAGAGGAATGCGTGTACTAAATTTTAAGTTTGTAGCCCGAAGGGTTTGGCCTGTGCGTTTATTTAAATCTTTCATTCCCTATTTTACCCTCTTAAGGGGTGAATTTTAGAAACTCTAAAATACGTTACTCATTATTTTGGCCGCACTCAATTCGTATGAAATTTCATGCAAATATGTCCAAGGAATAAAAAGTTTTATGAAAACTTTCATCCCCTATTTCACTCCCTTGGGGGTTGAATTTTGAAAAATCCTTCCTTAGTGGATCCTTACGTCATAAGAGGAATACGTGTACCAAATTTTATGTTTGTGGCTCGAAGGGTTTGACCTGTGCGTTTATTTAAATCTTTCATCCCCTATTTTACCCTCTCAAGGGTGGAATTTTAGAAAACTCTTGCAATATGTTACTTATTATTTCTGCTGCACTCAATCCGTATGAAATTTCATGCAAATATGTCCAAGGAATAAAAAAATTCTGAAAACTTTCATCCCTTATTTCATCCCCTTGGGGGTTGAATTTTCAAAATTCCTTTCTTGGTGGATGCTAACGTAATAAGAAAAATACGTGTGCGAAAATTCAAGTTTGTAGCCTTACGGATCTGGCCTTTGCGTATATCTAAAACTTTCATCCCTTAATTCACACCCTTGGGGGTTGAATTTAGAAAATTTCTTCCTTGGTGGACGCCAACGTCATAAGAGGAATACGTGTGCGAAATTTCAAGTTTGTAGCCCTAAGGGTCTGGCCTTAGCGTTTATCTAAAACTTTCACCGCATAATTCACACCCTTGGGGGTTGAATTTTGAAAATTCCTTCCTTGGTGGATGTCAACGTCATAAGAGGAATACGTGTGCGAAATTTCAAGTTTGTAGCCCTAAGGGTCTGGCCTTTGCGTTTATCTAAAACTGTCACCCCCTAATTCACACCCTTGGGGGTTGAATTTTCGAAAATTCCTTCCTTGGTGGATGCCAACGTCATAAGAGGAATACGTGTGCGAAATTTCAAGTTTCTAGCCTTAAGGCAAATTTTTGCGTTTATTTAAAACTTTCACCCCCTATTTCACCCCCTTGGTGATTGAATTTTGAAAAATCCTTCCTTAGTGGAAGCTTACGTCATAAGAGGAATGCGTGTACTAAATTTTAAGTTTGTAGCCCGAAGGGTTTGGCCTGTGCGTTTATTTAAATCTTTAATCCCCTATTTTACCCGCTTAAGGGTTGAATTTTAGAAAACTCTGAAATACGTTACTCATTATTTTTGCCGCACTCAAGTCGTATGAAATTTCATGCAAATATGTCCAAGGAATAAAAAGTTTTATGAAAACTTACATCCCTTATTTCACCCCCTTGGGGGTTGAATTTTGAAAATTCCTTTCTTGGTGGATGCTAACGTCATAAGAGGAATACGTGTGCGAAAATTCAAGTATGTAGCCTTACGGATCTGGCCTTTGTGTTTATCTAAAACTTTCATCCCTTAATTCACACCCTTGGGGTTAAATTTTGAAAATTTCTTCCTTGGTGGATGCCAACGTCGTAAGAGGAATAAGTGTGCGAAATTTCGAGTTTGTAGCCCTAGGGGTGTGGCCTTTGCGTTTATCTAAAACGTTCACCCCCTAATTCACCCCCTTGGGGGTTGAATTTTGAAAAATCCTTCCTTAGTGGATGCCTACGTCATAAGAGCAATACGTGTGCGAAATTTCAAGTTTCTAGCTTTACGGGTTTGGCCTGGGCGTTTATACATCAGTCAGTCACCTTTGCCTTTCATATATACAGAAGATATGGACGAACAGTGCCTAACAGAATATGTCAAAATATATGGAGCAAACTGACATTAGAAAATACGTTCCAATATGCTAATAACGCCTCTTTATAATAAGTGTCGACATAAATATTTTATACAAAAGTAAACCTAACACTAAAGACTTAAATGTCAAATTTACTGAGCGCTAAACGGGTGCCCGAGTTGCCATTTTTCTCTGGCTGATTGTAAATCCTTACTTATATAGATCAATGCTACGGACGGTAAAAATTTGATAGATTCTCTATGGAGCAAATGTCAAAAATTAACCCTATCCACAAAACTTAAGTCCCAAAAGAGCAATGAAAGATCGTCCCCCAGGAAAACGACCTGGACAAATTCGAAGCAAGCTTAAAACAAAATCCAAGTCCTTTCTTTCCTTCCACATTTATAGTTTAGTTTACCTAACGCATCCATCATTAACTAACTAACTAACTACGCTGGCTCAGCGACCCAAAATGGATCTTGGCCTCCGAAACGAGCTCTCGCCACTGTGTCCTGTCCTGCGCCACCTCCTGCCAGTTGCGACTTGGAGGCTCCGCAGGTCCGCTTCGACGACGTCCCTCCAGCGATATCTAGGTCGCCCCACTGGGCGACGTCCAGTCGGACGACCCATATACGCTCTTTTCACTGCCCGATCCTCTCCCATTCTCTCAACGTGGCCGAGCCAGCGAGCGATCCATCATTGCTTCGCTCGAATTCGTATGAGGGCACACGGTAGTGCCCTCGCCAAGACGCAACTTTCTTCCGGAGTTTGTGACATAGACGGTTTAATTCCAGAGCCGTACGGATATGCCCCCGGAAGACACGCTGAGCTTGCAGCTGGCGCTGCTCCGGCTGGCGCAGCGCTGCCACCCCGAGCGCCTCGCCTACGTCGACAGAGTGCTGGCGCACACGCACAACATCTGCAAGGACATGTTACAGACCAGGTCAGTCTCTGTACGGACATGCCCCCGGAAGACACGCTGAGCTTGCAGCTGGCGCTGCTCCGGCTGGCGCAGCGCTGCCACCCCGAGCGCCTCGCCTACGTCGACAGACGCACAACATCTGCAAGGACATGTTACAGACCAGGTCAGTCTCTGGAATAGTTTTCTTTTTTGTGAAAGGTAGTCCTTTGACGAAAAATTACAGTGCCAAATTTTCTCAAAAAAAAAACCGGCCAAGAAGCGAGTAAAACTCGCGTGGAGAGGGTTCCGACCCTTGATCATTTTCAACGACGTAATTTTCAAACCGTTTCACAGGATAAGCTCTTTTATATGATAGATTTCAAATACCATGGACGTCTTAATAATTTTCCTGTAATTTATAGGTCAATAACTATCCTCCGTATTTTTTCCAAAATTTTTGGTCCAGTGGTTTCGGAGATAAAGGGGGGGGGGGGATGGTAATATTTCGCCTATTTTCTTAAATAACTCGAAAAGTATTGACCAAAAAAGAAATAAAAAAAAATATTTGGGATCCTCATTAGAAGTACTATCATGTCACACGATATAGTTTGAAAAACTTCATTAATATTTTGTCAAATTTAGCCCCCAAAAATAAATTCATTTATTTTTGTTACACGTCCGTCTTTGGGTCACAATCTTCTCTATATATAAAAGGCAAAGGTGACTGACTGATGTATAAACGCCCAGGCCAAACCCGTAAAGCTAGAAACTTGAAATTTCGCACACGTATTGCTCTTATGACGTAGGCATCCACTAAGGAAGGATTTTTCAAAATTCAACCCCCAAGGGGGTGAATTCGGGGGTGAAAGTTTTAGATAAACGCAAAGGCCACACCCTTAAGGCTACAAACTTGAAATTTCGCACACGTATTCCTCTTATGACGTTGGCATCCACCAAGGAAGGAATTTTCAAAATTCAACCCCCAAGGGTGTGAATTAAGGGGTGAAAGTTTTAGATAAACGCAAAGGCCAGACCCTTAGGGCTACAAACTCGAAATTTCGCACACGTATTCCTCTTATGACGTTGGCATCCACCAAGGTAGGAATTTTCAAAATTCAACCCCCAAGGGTGTGAATTAAGGAATGAAAGTTTTAGATATAGGCAAAGGCCAGATCCGTAAGGCTACAAACTTGAATTTTCGCACACGTATTCCTCTTATGACGTTAGCATCCACCAAGAAAGGAATTTTCAAAATTCAACCCCCAAGGAGGTTCACCTCCTTGGGGGTTGAATTTTGAAGGGATGAAAGTTTTTTTTAAACTTTTTATTCTTTGGACATATTTGCATGAAATTTCATACGACTTGAGTACGGCAAAAATAATGAGTAATGTATTTCAGAGTTTTCTAAAATTCAACCCTTAAGCGGGTAAAATAGGGGATTAAAGATTTAAATAAACGCACGGACCAAACCCTTCGGGCTACAAACTTAAAATTTAGTACACGCATTCCTCTTATGACGTAAGCATCCACTAAGGAAGGATTTTTCAAAATTCAATCCCCAAGGGGGTGAAATAGGGGGTGAAAGTTTTAAATAAACGCAAAGGTTAGCCTTAAGGCTAGAAACTTGAAATTTCGCACACGTATTCCTCTTATGACGTTGGCATCCACCAAGGAAGGAATTTTCAAAATTCAACCCCCAATGGTGTGAATTAGGGGGTGAAAGTTTTAGATAAACGCAAGGGCCAGACCGTTAGGGCTACAAACTTGAAATTTCGCACACGTATTCCTCTTATGACGTTGGCATCCACCAAAGAAGGAATTTTCAAAATTCAACCCCCAAGGGTGTGAATTAGGGGGTGAAAGTTTTAGATAAACGCAAAGGCCAGACCCTTAGGCCTACAAACTTGAAATTTCGCATACGTATTCCTCTTATGACGTTGGCATCCACCAAGGAAGGAATTTTCAAAATTCAACCCCCAAGGGTGTGAATTAGGGGGTGAAAGTTTTAGATAAACGCAAAGGCCAGACCCTTAGGGCTACAAACTTGAAATTTCGCACACGTATTCCTCTTATGACGTTGGCATCCACCAAGGAAGGAATTTTCAAAATTCAACCCTCAAGGGGGTGAAATAAGAGATGAAAGTTTTCATAAAACTTTTTATTCCTTGGACATATTTGCATGAAATGTCATACGAATTGAGTGCGGCAGAAATAATTAGTAACGTATTGCAAGAGTTTTCTAAAATTCCACCCTTAAGAGGGTAAAATAGGGGATGAAAGATTTAAATAAACGCACAGGTCAAACCCTTCGAGCCACAAACATAAAATATGGTACACGTATTCCTCTTATGACGTAAGCATCCACTAAGGAAGGATTTTTCAAAATTCAACCCCCAAGGGAGTGAAATAAGGGAAGAAAGTTTTCATAAAACTTTTTTTCCTTGGACATATTTGCATGAAATTTCATACGAATTGAGTGCGGCAAAAATAATGAGTAACGTATTTCAGAGTTTCTAAAATTCACCCCTTAAGAGGGTAAAATAGGGAATGAAAGATTTAAATAAACGCACAGGCCAAACCCTTCGGGCCACAAACAGAAAATTTGGTACACGTATTCCTCTTATGACGTAGGCATCCAATAAGAAATGATTGTTCAAAATTCAAACCCCAAGAGGGGATGGAATTTTGTATTAAACTTTTTATTTCTTCAACATACGTGCATGACGTTTTGTATGAATTGAGTGCGGCAAAAATAATGTGTGACGTATTTCAGCGTTTTCTAAAATTGAACACCTAAGAGGGAAAAATAGGGGATGAAAGTTTTAAATAAACGCACAGGCCAAACCCTTAGAGCTAGAAACTTGAAATTTTCTCACGTATTCCTTTAATGACGTAGGCATCAACTAAAGAAGGATTTTTTCAAAATTCGTAAGGGTTGTAAGCTTCCATGGTACTTCCATGTTCCGTAATAAAGCTCACTTAAAATCTAAATATATAAAAGAAGAAACTGACTGACTGACTGACTGACATATCAACGCAGAGCCGAAACTACTGGTCGTAGAGAGCTGAAATTTGGCATGCAGGTTCCTTGGGGAGCGTAGGGGAGCACTAAGAAAGGATTTCCCGAAATTCCTACGGGAACGGGGAAATAAGGGATTTTTACATTTTAATGTTTAGGCGCGTACGAAGTCGCGGGAAACATCGTAGAGATCTGAAATTTGGCATGCAGGTTCCTTGGGGAGCGTAGGGGAGCACTAAGAAAGGACTTCTCGAAATTCCTACGGGAACGGGAAAAAATGGGTTTATTACATTTTAAGGCGCGTACGTAGTCGCGGGGATCATCGTAGAGAGATGAAATTTGGCATGCAGGTTCCTTGGGGAGCGTAGGGGAGCACTATGAAAGGATTTCCCGATATTCCCACGGGAACGGGAAAAATGGGATTTTTACATTTTAATGTTTAGTCGCGGGAAACAGCTATCTATCTATCTAATTATATAAAAGAAGAAACTGACTGACTGACTGACTGACTGACTGACATATCAACGCAGAGCCGAAAATACTGGTCGAAGAGAGCTGAAATTTGGCATACAGGTTCCTTGGGGAGCGTAGGGGAGCACTAAGAAAGGATTTCCCGAAATTCTCACGGGAACGGGGAAATAAGGGATTTTTACATTTAAATTTTTAGGCGCGTACGAAGTCGCGGGAAACATCGTAAGGATCTGAAATTTGGCATGCCACTCCTTGGGGAGCGTAGGGGAGCACTAAGAAAGGAATTCCCGAAATTCCCACTTGAACGGGAAAAAATGGGACTTTTACATTTTAATGTTTAGGTCGCGGGGATCACCGTAGAGAGCTGAAGTTTGGCATGCAGGTTCCTTGGGGAGCATAGGGGAGCACTAAGAAAGGATTTCCCGAAATTCCCACAGGAACGGGAAAAAACGTTTTTTTTTTTTACATTTTAAGGCGCGTACGTAGTCGCGGGGATCATCGTAGATAGCTGAAATTTGGCACGCAGGTTCCTTCGGGAGCGTAGGGGAGAACTAAGAAAGGACTTCTCGAAATTCCTACGGGAACGGGAAAAAATGGGTTTATTACAGTTTAAGGCGCGTACGAAGTCGCGGGAAACAGCTATCTATATATCTAAATATATAAAAGAAGAAACTGACTGACTGACTGACTGACTGACTGACATATCAACGCAGAGCCGAAAATACTGGTCGTAGAGAGCTGAAATTTGGCATACAGGTTCCTTGGGGAGCGTAGGGGAGCACTAACAAGGGATTTCCCGAAATTCTCACGGGAACGGGGAAAAAAGGGATTTTTACATTTTAATGTTTAGGTCGCGGGGATCACCGTAGAGAGCTGAAGTTTGGCATGCAGGTTCCTTGGGGAGCGTAGGGGAGCACTAAGAAAGGATTTCCCGATATTCCCACGGGAACGGGAAAAAATGTGATTATGACGTAATCTAAATCTATAAAAGAAGACACTGACTGGCTGACTGAATGACTGACTGACTGATCGATCAACGCACAGCCGAAACTAATTGGCCTAGAAACATGAAACTTGTCAGGAAGGTTCCTTTTATGACGTAAAGTGAGCACTAAGGAAGGATTTTTGGATTTTTTTTCCCTGAAGGGGTATTAAGGGGGGTTAAAGGTTTGTATGAAACTTCTAAACCGGCCTTCTTCTTCTAGGCCTAGAAACATGAAACTTGGCAGGAAAGTTCCTTTTATGACGTAAGCGAGCATTAAGGAAAAATTTTTGGAAATTCCCCCCCTAAAGGTTTAAAAAGGGGGTTAAAGATTTGTTTGTATGTTTCTTCTTTTATATTTATATATTATATATTTTTATATTTTTCTTAAATCCGACGTGGCGAACGGGAAATACCATCTCCCCTGTTGGGGTGCGATGGGGTTGAAATTTGTAAATAGTCGTCGTTTTTAAGGTTTATCGGGTTGCTGATTACGAAAACAACAACGATTTTAAATTCCAACTTGGTGGACGTGAAATACCATCTCCCCTGTTGGATTGCGGTGGGGTTGAAATGTGTAGATATCAATATGGGTGTAGTGTTTATGATTTATTGTAACGTTAAGTACGAAAACGGCATCGTTTTGAAATTTTATATTGTGGACATTAAAATTTTTGAAAGTATGTGTGCCAAAATTCAATCGGTCCAGAATTTTCGGAGCAAATCGATTGTAACAGACGGACTGACAGACGGCCACAGCCACACGTGATCCTAATTTTTGCTTTCGAGGTATGGTACGAGACCAGCGTTAACCTAATAGGTTTTTAAATTTGTATTTGGTGCCCTTTCTATCATTGTCAATCGGTACCTAGGCGAGCGCGGACGTTGCGGCGGGACGGGAGTAGTCATAGGGAAACTTTTTGCATCCGTAATAAGTACAATTTAAGATACTGCACTTTCATGAAAATCCTGAAAAAAAGTGACCCGATTTCATTGCGTTGAGTGTAATTCAAAATTCAATCAGTATTGATTATTCAGAAAATTGCAACGTACGTGCACTTTTACCCACGACTGATAACGAATGACCTGCAGCTCAATCACGTTCGCCATTAGCTTCAAGCCAATTGCTAGTTACACTTTCTGATCGCCGTTGACACTTGATTAATCGCGATTAGTTTCATATCTATAGCCACATATAGCTAATGAATGCAATGACCGATTGAGATTACTAATGAATGTAAGGACCGAAATCACAGATTACTAAATGTAAATTGATGGACGTTTCGTTATTGCAAGAAATCAAAATGAACATAGATAACTTTAATCACCGTAAGCTCAAAAAGAAGAGTTTTTCTACTGTTGATATCAACATTATACATTGGAAAGTCTGTTAAAATACAGCAAGCGTCGAAAAATGGCCTATTTTAGAAATAATGCACACTGTAATTTCTAGGAAACGAAACGCTTTTATTGAACATTGTGCTACGGACGCGTTCACTAATTCAACATGTCATGCTTTCAAATATGATTTGTTCGATGAGATAAATTTGAAATATTTTGAATTCATTCCTTTGTTAGACTAAATTAGAATACATGTGAAAAAAGTGAGCGTATTTTTATAAATGGACATTGAAAAATATCGTGGGTTTTCTGAAATGTTCTACGTCAGATGGCAGCACTGTAGCGTCAAGTCCAGTCCAACCACCTGCCTGTCAAAATACATGAGTTGTATTTTCCAATAACTTTTTGGTTTATTTATTCTTAGAATCGTTATAAGAGTATTGTTTACGAAGATGCCACAGTATTGTGCAGTGCCTATGTGTACAAATAAAGAGGGCATAAGTTCCCTATAGCTGATAAAAAGCCGAATGCATTTACCAGCTCTCTCTCTCCAGCGAAAAATAGCCTCGTTTATAAAAGTCACTTCACGGCGGACGATTTCCAGCTACCGAAGGACTAGACTCGGTACTAGAAAAACGTAAGGATATTTTGTGCTTATTTATGATAAACTTTAGTTATGTCACCTTTGTTTGTGCGCATACCTTCAATGATGTAGTGCTGTAATGTGCAAGACCTAGTGTGCCATTAAGATGTTACAGTGAATGTGCCACAATTTTAAAAAATACTGATGGACAATTTGAGACTTCTCAACTGAGAAGATCAAAAAAGAATTCTTCAGAATGGATACATGGTGAAAGGGTTATAAGTGGCAAGTTGGATACATGGTGAAAGGGTTATAAGTGGAAGATAGAATAATATTTGAATGTTTTATGTTGACCACTTTCAAAATTAATATTAAAAAGTAAACATGTTTTTTTTAAATCATTTATTTTATATTGCTTATACTACTACTACTACAGCCTATTTGCGTCCCACTGCTGGGCACAGGCCTCCCCTCATCATGAGAGGGTTTGGGCTATAGTCCCCACGCGGGCCCAGTGCGGATTGGGGACTTCACACACATCTTTGAATTACTTTGCAGATGCGTGCAGGTTTCCTCACGGTGTTTTCCTTCACCGAAAAGCACAGTGGTTAATTCAAATTGAATTTCACACAAGTAAACTTAGAGGTGCAAGCCGGAATCGAAACCCTGACCCTCTGCATGAGAGGCGGTAGGTCGAACCACTAGGTCACCACGGCTATAATGTTGCTTATAACAGTACTGTAATAAACATACTTGGTTAAATAATAAATAACAAGAATACAAATTAAAATATGTTTTAATTTCTATCACCTAGAACCTTACAATCTACATCCATACTGATATTATAAATGCGAAAGTAACTCATTCCTATTTATGAATTTTTATTTAAAGTACTTTGCATTTATAACACATCAATTATCTAAACTGTATCTTCTTCATCAATTAACATGGTAATCAGTAGGTACTTATTGCGAATTCAAATTTCACAACATTTTTCATTAAATCATACTCAAGAAATTCAAATACAACCATCGCTGAGACTGACTGCTAAACAAACTCTGCAGAAAGCCTTTTTCAAAATCACAAATAAATCCATATTAATATCCATATCCATATTAATATTATAAATGCGAAAGTAACTCTGTATGTCTGTCTGTTACCTCTTCACGCTTCAACCGCTGGACCGATTGAGATGAAAATTGGCATGCAGATAGTTGGGGTCCCGGGAAAGGACATAGGCTACTTTTCATCCCGGAAAAGCGCATAGTTCCCGCGGGAGCGCGATAACCGAATCCCTCGCGGGCGAAGTCGCGGGCAGAAGCTAGTTAATATTATAAATGCGAAAGTAACTCTGTCTGTCTGTCTGTCTGTCCGTTACCTCTTCACGCTTCAACCGCTGGTCCGATTGAGATGAAATTTGGCATGGAGATAGTTGGGGTCCCGAGAAAGGACATAGGCTACTTTTTATCCCGGAAAAACGGGAAACGGGAACGCGATAACCGAATTCCACGCGGGCGAAGTCGCGGGCAGAAACTAGTTAATATTATAAATGCGAAAGTAACTCTGTCTGTTACCACTTCACGCTTCAACCGCTGGACCGATTGAGATGAAATTTGGCATGGAGATAGTTGGAGTCCCGGGAGAAGACATAGGCTACTTTTTATCCCGGAAAAACGTATAGTTCCCGCGGGAACGCGATAACCGAATTCCACGCAGGCGAAGTCGCGGGCAGAAGCTAGTGTAATATATAAAATTGTCAGTATTTGTAACCAAACTTCTCCGAAACGGCTCGACCGTTTCGTATGAAACTTGGTGTGTATGTTCAGTAGGTCTGAGAATAGGACGAAGCTATTTTTCTCAACTACTCAGTGCTCTGCATACTTATGGGAATACTAGCTTCTACCCGCGACTTCACCCGCGTGGAATTCGGTTAACGCGTCCCAAGCGGGAAGAACCTAGTAAGGATATATGGGAATATTGCTGAATTTCTTCGATGAAAACATGAATCTTCACAGGAGTCATATTCTGAATTTCGTATCAATAATGTGTCTTTGTAAAACTTTTCTTCCCTATTTTTCTTTTCTGGGATTCAATCAGGGCTATCTTGATAGACTGACATTATTCTGAAACAGAAAATAACCGGCATGTTTAACAAAACCGAAATGGAATTCAAAGAGGCATGTTAAGCCTGAGGCCCTTTGCACTGCATTTCACGGGCATGGCGATCGTGCCGTGACCGTGTGCATGTGAAAAGGGCCTCATAGTGCGTTTACATTTAATAAACGTGCCCGTGAACGTCGTGTTGAACGCCGTTCATGTAAACACAATAAAAGCAGAGTGTTTACACAGCCGCGGGCGTGCTAGTCAGTGCAAGGATGGCAGACGACGAGGACGTTAATCTCGTGGGCGCTAACTGCTTTGGATTTCATTTACTTTGTTGGCGGATCTGAGTAATAGTCACGTTTTTTATACACTGAATATAATTTAATTCACTTATCTTGAAAATATTACAATTTGACACCAATAAAATTTTAGGAACGTCCGTTCGCCCTTTATGAAACTTATAACACCAACAAGAGACAGGTCCGACAGCGACCTCATTCACTCTAAAGATACGTTCAAGTTAAAGTAAGTACCTAGGCTGCGTTCTGAAATTACTGAGACGTGTTAATTTAAATTAACATTCCTTCCGGGGCAGGAAAGAGAAAATATTACAACTGAAAATCTATACAAAGCTGAAAATATATCTGAATACAAACACTGAAATTCTATCTGAATACAAATCTGAATACTCTGAATAACGCAAGCCATGAACTAAATATACAACAGTACTGAATAAATCTTAACTAAATATTATATGTTTACATTATTTACAATTAGACAACTTGTTTTAGCCTTATTGTAACATTGGTAACTTACACAATTTAATTACAGGTCTGACTAACTCGCCATTTTGAGTTCTTAATTTAACTGATCTTACAACTGAATCTTTACCTGAATACAATTCAATAACCCTACAGGCGTTGCATTGCAAAGGCGGTGAATTTTCATCTCTGATTAAAACAAGATCATCAACTTTCTAATTCTTCGTCACTCATTTTAGACTGATTACTGAACAAAGAAATCCGAAATTTACTTAATACCTTTTGAAGGTGTCCTGATTGTAAAACTAAGTTACGAAATACAATAACAAACTGATAAGCTGATAAGATAACGATTGAATGACAGACGTCAAATGTCAATAGAGGTGCGTTCCGTTTCACGCTATTGACGCAGCACTCGCGTTCACTGACAGTTCGCTTTGACAGCTAAAGACAGAATGTCCGTTATTGTGGCAGCACCGACTTCACGCCGCCGCATTCACACTAACAAATAAATTTCCTCTTGTATGATGCCAACTTGCCGACCGCTTTTCTCGAACTTACGGATTGATGCCTGACGTCTCGAATTACGACGAAATATGGTTCTACACGAAGATCTGAGTCTTCTTACAATGTCTGATGAACTGAACGATGTATTTTGACGATCGTGTCAAATTTGCACGTTGAAACTTGCGACTGATGTATCGCGTGCGCCACTTGACCTTGAGCGCATGCGTCTGAAATTTGATTCGGATTTCTGAATTGGCTATGGGTGAAAAATGACAATGTGCTCGATTATTTTTTTATGGATAGGAATAACCTTCCGTATCAAGAGAAAAAAATCTCAGAATTTTCCGTGCCGTAGATTCTGCGTACAAAATAAAATTGGTTTTGCGTTATGACGATTGAAATAAAGGTGTTTCCTTGGTCCAAGTATGTAAGCAGCACTACTTCTTGAAAATTAAAAAAAAAAACAAAAAACCCGACTGCGTAAAAACTAAAAAGAAAAAAACAAGACTACTTAGTTCAGTAGTAGCTAGGATTATGTTAAGTAATTGATTGCTATTGAGGAATCTAAAGATGCCTACTATCGGGACCCATTATTTGTAACATTTTAACCTAGATTTTAAATGGGTCCCGACTGTAGGCATCTTTAGATTCCTCAATAGCAATCAATTACTAAACATAATCCTAGCTACTACTGAACTAAGTAGTCTTGTTTTTTTCTTTTTAGTTTTTACGCAGTCGGGTTTTTTGTTTTTTTTTAATTAACTTTTTTATTTTATTATTACTATATAAAAAACTACATACAAAATTTTAACCCCCTTTTTACCCCTTATATTACTAAGTCAAACATTTTAAGCGAGAGACCTCATCATGTTCTTATTGACATGTATTAATGAACTCTTTTATACATGATGTATTTCATTATTTATTGACATTTTGAGACTGTCGACATCTATGGAATTTATATTTATTTGACAATGGAGGCCATCTCCATATTTTTTTTTCTGGCCCTTGGAGACTATACATCTCTAAGATCTTAGATTTAAGTTTAAGTTAGGGACTTTACATCCCTTCAATGTAATTTTAGTACGTACCTATATGTATATTTTATACATGTAATGTAAAATTGTAAATTTTGAAAAAAGTCCTTCTGCTTGAGTTTGTTGCGGCGCTTCTTCTCAAGCAATGGGTCCAGGAAGCGCTGGTAAATTCTTTTTCTGACGTGTAGAAGTGCCCCTATGTGGCCAATTTGCTGAATAAATGATTGAATTGAATTGAATTGAATATAAAGGGTCAATTTCCTAAAATCTTGTGTTAGTGCTCATTTATGTCATAAATGAAACCATTTATCCAACTTTCATGTTTCCAGGTCCAGTGGCTTAGTAGTTACATACAAACTTTTAACCCCCTTTTTACACCTATAAGAAGGCACTTTCCAAAAATCCTTTGTTAGTTGCTTATTAAATAGGTCACAAGGGAAACCTTTTTGCCAAATATCATGTTTCTAGGCCCAGCGGTTTAGAAGTTACATACAAAATTTCAACCCTTTTTTTAGCCCTTTAAGGGGGGAATTTTCAAAAATTCTTTATTAATATGCTCACTAACGTTATAAAAGGAACCTCCTTGCCAAGTTTGATGTTTTTAAGCCTAGCGGCTTCGAAGTTTCATACAAACTTTCCACCCCCTTTTTACTTTATAAAGGGAGAATTTCCAAAAAATTCTCTATTAATAGTCATTTACGTTGTAAAAGGAACCTCTCTGCCAAGTTTCATGTCTCTAAGCCTAGCGGTTCAGAAGTTTCATACAAACTTTCAGCCCCCTTTTTACCCCCTTAAAGGGGGAATTTCCAAAAATGCCTAAACACTGAACCCCTGTAAACCGAACTTTTTCCTGCCCCGGGACTCGATTGTGCGCGCCACTCATATTGAACTCGTATTGAAAAACTACTGGTCATTATAAGCATCGCAAACAGATGGCCAACTACAAGGCCGCTGCGGGTCAGCTAAGTACGCGCTGAATTCATTTTCTTTTCGATAACTCCTAAGATATTCATTTAAATTGCATGGTGTAAATGGCAATCATAAAGTGCAAGAAATGCTTAATCCTATCCGTATCCCTCTAAATACTGCTACTGCTACTATTAGTACTACTACTACTACAGCCTATTTGCGTCCCACTGCCTTCTTTTGATGAGGGGAGGCCTGTGTCCTCTAAATTACTTTCCAAATAACACATTATGTGGGACCATTTTTACATGGGAACAATTCCTAGAGCCCTGTTAGGGCTCATTTATGTCATAAAAGAAACCTTTTTTTCCAAATTTCATGTTTCTAGGCCCAGTGGTTTAGAAGTTACATACAAACATTCAACCCTCTTTTTACCCCTTTAGATTTGAAAATTCCAAAAATCCTTTATCAATTGCTCACTAACGTTATAAAAGGAACCTACCTGCCAAGTTCGATATTTTTAAGCCTAGCGGTTTAGAAGTTTCATACAAACTTCTAATCCCCTTTTTACCCCTCTAAACGGGAATTTCCAAAAAATCTTTAATAATGCTCACTTACGTTATAAAAGGAACCTCCCTGCCAAGTTTGATATTTTTAAGCCTAGCGGTTTAGAAGTTTCATACAAAGTTTTATCCCCCTTTTTTACCCCTCTAAAGGGGGAATTTCCAAAAATTCTTTAATTACGCTCACTTACGTTATAAAAAGAACCTCCCTGCCAAATTTCATGTTTCTAGGTCTAGCGGTTTAGAAGTTTCATACAAATTTTCAACCCCCTTTTTACCCCCTTAAAGGGGGAATTTCCAAAAATCCTCTCTTAGTGCTCCCCTACGTTCCCAAAGGAACCTGCATGCCAAATTTTAGCTCTCTACGACCAGTAGTTTCGGCTCTGCGTTGATCGATCAGTCAGTCAGTCAGTAAGTTTCTTGTTTTATATATATAGAAGATAAGAACACTCTAGAACATTCAAATAGTTAAGTAGTTCTTTTACACTTGTCAAAATCACTTGGATTTTTCTAGACACTGTTCACTTTTGATTCCCAATTGATCTTTACCCGACTGCAGAGACAATTGAACTGACGAAAAGTCGCTGGATTTCAGTTTATATACTTTTCGACACCGAAATTTCTAGTATGAGATCACTCTAGAACATTTAGGAGTACATCACTTCAATTTCGTTTTTTTTTGATCACTTGTAGCAATCTTGAGGGGGATTTTTTAGATTATTCCAGAAATTTCTGGATTATTCTTAAACATTCCCAATTATATAAAACAGTCTACAATTATTTAAAAAAAAATCAGATTATTTAAGAAGTTACTGGAATTTTCTTGAACATTCTCAAATTTCTAAAACAGTCTACAATTATTAAAAAATTTTCTAGATCATTCAAGATGTTTCTGGAACTTTCATTCTCAACTAATTAAAACAGTGCAATTATTTAAAAAAAAACCGGATCATTCGAGATGTTTCTGGAACTTTCTCGAACATTTTCAATTAATTAAAATGAAAATAGTTTGCTAGATCCATCTCAGGAATTTTGAGATCTATCCAGATCGGTTAGAAAAGGACGGATATTTTTTTTTTCAGATTTTTGCCTCCCACAACCACCCACTTCCACCCACCGCGACCAAACTCCCTTACTATCATCTACGTACTAAGGGGTATTTACCACCCCAACGGGAAGTTGATTGGAGTTGGTGGTAATAGAGAAAGCCGTGTCTTTACGAACAACACCCTTTACTTTACACCCTTTATATATATATATATATATTAAGATTAAGATTTATTATGCACAGCTGGTTCCTTTTCTCTTTCGTTTTTAAACATTTATGTATAAAAACAACACCGCGCCCGGCCGCACACATCCAACCGAAACCGTCCTACCTTGCCGAAAGGTACAAGTTCCGAGCAACGAAACAAAGAGGAGATGAATCTATTGTGGTGAATTCCGTGTTGGCGATTGG
>CAXARK010000557.1:0-18243 GCA_963971205.1 Aethes cnicana
GCGAGTAGAAATGAATACCTAACCCAACTAACTGTAATACTTTTAATATTTTAACCTATGATTTTAGCCTACTTTGGTATATGAAATTCTAGAACAAAAATCTAATCTAATCTAAAAATCTAATTTATTATTTTTCGCGTTTGTTTTCTAGTTTTATTAAATAGACGATAATTTTAACTTATGACTATACTAGACTAGTATTATAAATCCGAAAGTTACTCTGTCTGTCTGACTGTCAGTTAGGTTGAAGCTTATCATCATTGTTCCGATTTAGATGGATTTTGGTACGGAGATAGTTGGATTCCCGGGGAAGGTCATAGGCTACTTTTTATCCCGAAAAAACGCATAGCTCTTGCGGGAACGTGAGAACCAAATTCCACGCGGGCGAAGTGGCGGGCGAATTTGCGGGCAGAAAACTTTAAAATACATATGTGAATTAAAAACCGGTAGAAATTGTACATTGTTTTTAGAAATTAAAGCCGTCTCTGCCCTAGTCTAAAGAGGACCCAAGAGGAGCCCAGCCAGCCGAGTGTAAAGCACATTAGACCGTCGAAATAATCTTATAAACAAACAGGACGCGTTCACACGGCCCGACCCTATTTTTAATCCAGTTAACTCTCCCGACATCTCATTAACGCCCTTGTTACTACGGCAGAAAGTCACTTTTTAGACTGGCTTAGCGAATCTAGCCTCAGCGAGTAAGATTCATTTTTCAACTTGAAATGGTCGATTTTGAATTTTTGCATAATGGTGCAAAGTCACGTTAAAAACAGAATGTATTAAGAAGATAAGTAATATCTATATCTAATGTAATATACCTATCAAACAATACTTATATGTATATTTCTTCCGTTACTGCATGCAGAACTTTTTGAGCATGTAATCATAATCAATCAATATTTAAAATTATATTTATGAATTTATGGTTTTTGAATCAAAAGTTTAACTTGTCCGAGTCCCGTAAAGCAGAGGTGAGTGCCGCAATGTTCGTATAGTAAAGCACGACAAAATTTAGAAGGCGCGCGGCGAAGCACTTAAGGCCGTTCCCTGACCCAGCATCGTCAAATTGCTCAAGATCAAACATCCTTTCTAAGAAATGTTAAAAGTTAAAAATATGAAAAAATCATATATTATATCATCCTTACATTGACAGCTTTCGTTACACGTTTCACGAAACTTCGCTCGATACAATTTAATTCCAAAGTAACCTCTAACTCGGACCTTTAATCCAACTTTACTCCAGTTTATTATATCAAACAGTGTAAAACTAAATATAATAGAAATATTATCCATATTATATGCATACATTGACAGCTTTATAAATGCCATGTTTTTTGACGAATTTAGAAGTAGTCGTTTTTATAGAAATTAAAACACATTAAATACTAACTAAATGGGGCGTTCTGTGCGTAGCGCTTTCTCTTTCACTCATTGCACGAGTGACAGTGACGGGTGAGGTGGGTATAGGAACGGCGTTAAGCCATTAACGTATATTAACGTATACATAAGCGATAATAGACTCTGCGTCAACGACTTAAGTGGTTCGCCGCGCGCCTTCTAATTTGTGTCGTACTATAGCACGATGCACTTCCAGGGCTTGAGAAACGCCAAACAGCATATATCTCCCCCATCGATCAATACTACACTTTCCGATGCAGGCTTTTATGGATGAATATTGGAAATATTTAATACAATTTTCCTTACAGGTTTACTTAATTTAATTTCTGAAAATCATATTGTAATTTTTATAATTAACTGATACATATAAATTCTATAGGCCAGATAAAGTTTCTTTTTTGTTGCGTTCATGAATATTTTCAACTTCGCAATAAAATTATTTTGATATCCGAAGCAACATGCTTCAACGAAATACTCTGCAGATTAACAAATCTCGTAAATCATAATATTTCTGATCGACTCAATATTAAATTGAAAATGTTGGCAATATATAAAAGCAACTCAAATAATTCGGAAAAAAAAGCTGGAGCGCTGAGCAGGCCAGTTTTAGAGTGACCATGAAACCCAAGTATAGGCACAGAATATTGAATAGTACTACTTGGTACTATAAACAGAATGGCCACGGAATCACCCGCCTGAGTAGGTAAGGATTAGGGTATCTGGATACTGCCGGAGCTATCCAGATCCCCTAATCCCTACTATTCGATAACTCTATCTATTCTATGCAAGAAGTCCAATTGTCACCTCCTCTCTATTCAAGAGGCCAACCTTTAATCTGTTCAAGAACTGATAGAACTCAGTTATCATGTAGTCAAGAAGTAATTTAAGAACTTATGATTCATATATTCTAGAACTCTATTTAAGAAGCCCACCTACTATTGCTTCTACTACTATTACTATTGCTACTACTATCGTCTGATTTGAATGAAACAAGAAAAAAAAAAAAAAATTCATTTTTAATTTATTATTATTAAAATAACATTTGCTTAAACAAATCCTAATTCGTAAAGCATACACATATTAACGCATTATCACATATCATGTCGCTCCGATTTTTTCTTTAACTGTTGAAGACGGATTAAATGTTCCCTCATCTCATCCAGGTATTCTAGACCGCTATCGATATTGTAATCGCAGTATACAGCATCTTCAAATTTTCGTTTGATGATCATGAACTTTTCCATTTCATTCTCTATTTTAATATAGCCTTCGTTCTTCGTCATGTATGTGACACATCGGCAATGACAATAGCTATACGCATGACAAAGAAGACATGCGAGGCCGTCAACTTGAGTATCGGGGGACTTGAGGCATTTAAGGGGGCAACAGTAATTAACCATTTTTTCTACATATAGCAATGTATATAACCCTCTACACGTAATGTTTGCTATGTGAATGAATCAAATATATTAGGAATACCGTATTTATAATACTATGGTCTAATAGTATCTAGGTAGGTAAGTACTTAAAATTTCCTCTAATTAAGAAGTCAACCTCTTGTAGCTTGGTTAACTGAAAGTTGGGTATTCCGCTACAAAGGTTATTTCTATCTAATTCATCTGATCTGGAAATAACTTCAATGTACGAATAAAACACATATTATTATTTTTATTTGATTTTTATTTGAATACCTTTATATAAATACATTATTTGAATACCATTTACTTAAACACATTACATTTTTCAAGGCACATACTGAGGAATGATTTACACAACTATACACATCGTTTTCTAAACTAAATTCTTTACATAAATTCATTAAGTTAGGACAACCCTTATCTTCTAAATTATTAACATTATTATTTCCTGATATTTTTTTTACCCAAGAAGTTTTTTCAAGTCCTTTAACATATACATATTTATTTTTTAGTAGATTGCTTACAATATACTTATGTTCTGAATATGGTAAAACACCCTCGTTCCAATATATTTCTCTATTCCGCTCTATCCAGCTCACTAGTCTTCTTTCCACCTTATTTAATGAATAAAACGGGAATGGTGGTCGGAATAATAATACTTGTATTTGCTTATTACTCATCAATGCAATTTCTTTTAAAATAAATTCATTGTTAGCCGTTTTAAATCCTTGCACATCCACAATAACGTTCATGATAATTTGCGAACCAAGTTACTTAAAGGTTTATACTCCAAAAGTCGATCGTTTATGATCAAACAGTAAGCAGTTGTATTGTCAGGAATGTCTTCTAACGTCTCAATTTCCAATCGCACATCAACTGGTCCAGTTTTTATATTCTCATTCTGTCTTGAACAATCAATAACAAACAGAGGGGCCTTATCTTTAAAACCTTTAATGTCAAGCAACGGATCCGCAGGAACACTATAGTAAGACTGACGAAATTTCGTGTACATTTCATATAATATACTATATTTGCTTTCACCAAATTTTAAATTGAGTGATTCGTATGGATAGTATTGACAATTTAAGAACAAGGTAATGTTAGTCAGATTGCAATGATCAAATACAGAACAATTTCTAGTTTTTGTATTTTTCCTATTAGTTTGTAATCCGATAATAACATATCGAGGCTTTTCTAATTGAGAAGTTGTCTTCACCGACCACGAATGTTTTGTAGTTTTAGGTAGTATCGGATATTCGTACAAATCCCAATTTCTGAATGCTATTTGAATAGCTTTGTCTTTTTCTAAAAGTTTTAGCAAGGATAGTCTTTCACGGTCTGATACTTTTACATGAGGAACACGCCACTGCAGTCTCTGTATATTTATCTGAATATTATCATTATCAGAAATCGTAACACTATTTAGACTAGTATTATTTCTATTAAGGATAAGTTCATGCTTGCAATTCATTATGATTTTATTATAGTCTTCTGCGAAACCCAATATTTTATTCAATGGAACAATAACGCTAAATGAACCATCAATGCTTGTACACCCATTTAAGTTCCAACCCCACATGGCAGCTACTTTACTTTCTCCTTCGTTCATAGATACAAATGACTTCATCGTTGTAGAAACACCAGCATTTTTAATACGATCAACTTCAATTCCATTTATTTCATACCTGATATCATTAAATAAAAACATTATAGGATTATTAGTAAAGTTCACGCTTTTTTGGAGTGGTTTGTGATCTTTATCAGTCAGCACTGCCTGTCCTTCAATATAAATAAAACTGGCAAACGGTAAAATGTATGAATCTTGTTGATGAACAGGAATCCGTATTTCATCATTTTCTCTGAAGCTGTTGTTATAGGGATTGTAAGTATGTATTTCATAACTTTGAATTGAATTATCGAATTGAGGCTGACCAGTTATATCAAGTATACTCATATTTTAATTTTAAAACCGAGTTTACGTAGGAAATCTTTATTACTCTTTGTTATTATTTTCAATTTGCTGACACGTCCTTGCGCTTTAGCTCTTCGAGTTGTATTACTCGTTTTCACGTTATTTGTAGGGATTTTATAAAATATGATCATCTTAATTTTCGTAAATGTAGGCGCAGTTGAATATGCTCGTTTCTAAAGTCGATGCACTCCCCGTGCTCATCAATGACTTTAACAGTTACGGAAGATAATGAACTTTTATTGACCGGAAAGTAAATAACGTTTTTAGGTACTTCTATGTAACGATGACCAGGCGGAACGTTTGGTACAAACTCATGTATTATATGAGACGGTGAACCGTTGATATAGGATCCTTGAATAATGTCACATTCGACTCTGATAACGGACAGTGGAAGAATGTTGACAGGATTCTCGGACACATGCCATTTATTTGCTTGTAATTTTATTTTTTTAAAACCTAGCATCGATCCAATGCTATGCGGTATGTCAAAATGTATAATGGTAGTGGAAAATATTTCGCATTTCAGAGTGTTGTTATTTGCTTTAATTCTGATATCACAGTCATTTAAATGCTCTTTAAGGTAATCAACAACATCGTATAGATCGTAAGTACCGTGAGGTAATTGAATCTGTTTACATTCCTCACCGTATGAAAACACATTGTTTCTAGCGTTTATGTTAGGCACTGAATTTGTGGTTGAAAAGTATAGTAAGCCACACTCATAACCATCCGAAGTATTTATAGGGGGTTGGAAATATGAGTCTAATGTTGATTTATTTCCAGTGATAGTTATCGTGGCAGACATGATCCCATACTAATCACTTCGCTATTATTCCCGACTATTTATCATGTTTTCTTATACCAAAACCGTTTTAGAAATTTTATACATAGGTGTCCGCAATTGTAGGGATGATTTTGTTGAATATTGTCATAATTATAATGTATATAGGAACCCAAATATTTAATTAACTCCGTCGGTGGTCTTAAATTACCGTAACTATCGAAATATTCAATATAATCTTTAATTTTTGCATAGGCCACCCAATGACTTCCAGCGTTTTCAGAGCTATCTAAATTAACGATACCACATTCATAACTATAAGGGTATTTTGGAAGTTTATCTCTCATAAAAACTCCACGAAAATATGGGATGCTTTTTGAGTATTTATTAATGTCAATATTAGTAAGAGCTCGATTAGGTAGCCTAGTATTTAGTTTTTTGAATTAGATACATAAATCCCTAGTCCATGTTTATGTGGTTTAAGTTGTAATCCTTTTCCTATACATACAGCTTCTATGCGCTCATTATGTCTCTTCAATTCTTCGAAACGTTTTTTAGCTGCCTTGAAATCATTAATAACTTTTGCAATACCCGCCGCTCCACCAACTAAACTTCCAGCAGCAGACAATCCAGCAAAAATCGGAATTAATGGTAAAAATCCGCCAGTTTTTGGAATAGGAATAATGCGCGGGAGCTTTATATTGGAATTCGTTGCCAATTCTCTAGCAGCTGCTAAAGCTAATTCTATCGCCAATTTCTTACCCTTGGGTTTTAACTTTTGGAGATGTTTTCTTGTATGAGCAATGACATTTTTAATATTTTTCTTCAATCCAAATTTAGGTTTACTTTTTCTTTTCAATCCACTTCCTGAGCTCACTTTAGCTAACATGGCTTTATGAACTAAATTAGCTGCTAATTTTTCCCCGATACTGGCGTCAGATGTAGAAGCACGTGTTTTAGCCATTTTCATCAATTTGATATCAGACTTATGACGAACACTCAATAAAGGAGATTTAGAATAGGCAATATCGTGCTCCTTACAATATTCGTCTAATAGGTTAATACCTTTATCTCCGCGTTTTATCCTTTCTATAAGTTTTGTTCCTGGTCCACAATAATTATATCCAGGTAGATGAAGTTCGAACGGTAAATGATTAACAACCCAATTAAGAGGACCGTCTTCTTGCATATATCTTGACGGAATGAATAAAAATATAGATAATTACTTTAAATAGTAAACTTTACTCTAATAATAAATAGTCAACTTCACTCAACTATAACATGTTTGTATTGTCAATCCAACTGTTTTCTTTTGAAGGTAAACCCAACCACTTTACAAAAACTTTTCGTCCTCTTTTCTTTATTACTTTTTCCACAAGGTAAATATGCGGATGTTTTGTTTTTTGAAGTTCTTCCCTGTAAAATGCTCCTAAAATACGTTGGTGTCTAGCATCTTCTATCAAATATGTAACAGGGTTCGTATTTTGAACGGCTATGATTTTGAATATTTCTGTGGACCAATTAGGTGTATATCCTTTTTCGAAAGTCCCTTTGTATTTACTAATACGAACATAATCTCCTGATTTTAAAAGTTTCTTTTTCAAAGTTAATTTACTTGAACCTGCGTTTAAATACATCTCTAAAATGTTTTTTTTATTAGTTTCAGTAACTTCAGCTGGTTTTTGCTTAATTGTTCTGTGAACAGTGTAGTTATAGCAATGAAGTAAACTTTCTAAAGTACCATCCATCCATTTGTAATTACCTTTTAGACTAAATTGCTTATACAGTTTTGATTTCAATGTCCTAATAAACCGTTCAGCAATCGAAGCTTTTTTCACAGAAAAAGTTGAATAGTGATTGATGATATTTTTCTCCATCAGTTTTTTAAATTTTTTGTTATAAAATTCAGTTCCATGATCAGTTTGTAAATTTTTGGGCACTCTTCCTTTAGCAAGCAGTAACTTAAAAACATCAAATACCTCGTCTCTAGTTTTGCTTTTCAGAGGAAATGCCCAAGCGTATTTGGAGAATGTATCAATTACAACCAAAATGTATTTGAAATTTAGGTTAAACTTGTAAATTCCTTGCATATCGATTAAATCGGCTTGCCATAGATCATCAATATCTCTCATTATTACACGCCTTCGTAAAAAATTCACTCTAGCATTTTTATGTATTTCATTTACAATGTCTGCTTTACTCATTTTTTCTTTAATAATTTCTTCGTTTCAATAAGCTTTTCTAAATTGGTTAATCTACTGCATGTATCATTAACTAACTGATTCAATGACTTCAAAGCATCGAAAGATTTTCCTATCGATTTATCAACGTACTCTTTAGTCGCGCAATCTGCACTGTCAACCGGTACTGCTATGTTTTTTATAACTTTGTGTTGAGCATTTAAGTTGCCATCACTTGTATACTTTAAAGCACAGTCCACCGCATCGATACTATTATTATTGTAGCTGTTGTTTTTCCTGCAATACTCAAAATTACGCTTATAAAAGTTATGTCCGAACTTGTCGACATTCATGTTTGCGTATCAATGTAATACTGGAAATCATATCAAGAATTTTCTCTTTTTATTCTAAGATGATGCCAGCTTCTTTCAATTCTTCGATTATGGATACAATTTCATTGTCATGATTATTATTACCAGCGTTTTTAGAAGCAATTAATAACTTCAATCTTTCGACTAACTCATTGGGGTCATCCCAATAAACTAAATCAGTATATGTCCTATACCTTTTCAACGCTGGTATACCACTTCCAAGTTTAGTTTCACCTGACAATAATAGCGATGATGATGACGTTGATGGTGAAGTCGTCTTAAATAATGGTTTTATAATTTTACGGTATTTATCACTTTTATCACCCTTGATTCGTTCATAGGGATTGTAGTCTTTTTTATGTACACTAGTATGGTTAAGCATATCTCTATAAACAACTTGATCTTCGCATGATACTATTGCTAGGTTAGGTTTTTTACGGAACAACAATTCCTTCAAACCGGGAGTGAGCTCATATTGTTTATCATCAATGCCGATTAAATATTTTTTATTTTCATTTACAGGGTCATCTATAGCCGATAAAGTGACGACAGAGTTACCCATGAGTAATTTATCATTTTCTTTGCGTACACCACATGATATATTTATGTTATCATAAATTTCCACAATATCTTCCTTCTTTAATGAAGTCTCTAATTTTGTTTTAAATTTATCAGGGGTGTCATTAATTTTAACATTACTTGAAGTATCATCAAAATCTTCGTAATACTCGGTAGAAGTACTCGCATTATCTTTGAAGCTGAATGTTTCATTATTTTCCATATTAATATTTTTACTTATACTTGATTTATTACCTGAATTATTTGACTCCATCAAGACATTCAAAGGGTCAGAAATAGGTTTTAACATTTTACGCATTGTTAATTCTGTTTGATCCTCTTCATTACGCATTTCCTTTATTTTGTTTTTAATATTTTCGACCGATTTAATTAACTGCTCTTTAACACATTTTTCCATGATTATTAAGTATCACCTCACACGACTGGTATTTAATTCGGGTACGGTTATACTAAGCTCGTACAAGTAAAGCTCAACATAATATTAGTCAAGACTAATAAATATATCAAATCCTTTTCTGTATCTCCCAGCACTTGTTGTGCAGTCTTTGTTCACGAGTAAAAAATTATACGGATGTTCCCACACAGTAGTGCAAAGATTTTTAAATTGTGACCATTCCATATCAGAATTGACATGTTCATCATATATGTGTTTTAAATTAATTTCATCTTGTTTGAAAATAATCATCAGATTTGTATTGTCTCTTATTAGTTGTTTGGGTATTTTTGAATAGGTTTGAGATAAATAAAAGCAATCAATTTGGTTATGTCTCCCCATTGCAAAATAGTTCCGAATATTCATTTGGTTTTCACAAGCAACATCATCAAAAACGAATATTGAATTGGGAAAGGCGTCATTAGGATGTATTACTTCATTATTATCACTATAGATAAACAAATTTACTTCTGGAACTTGTTCAAAAACCTTCTTTAAAAAGCAATATTTCGGTTGAAAAGTGGTTTTGGAATATAAATAGACATTTTTAAATTTTAAACCATTTTCATGTAATAACAAGCTAAGCATGACATTTGTTTTACCACAATTCGAGGGCCCGCATATTATGCATCGAATACTGTTAGGTAAAAGTTTGCTATGTTTTTCTTTACTACATTTATTTTTTACGGCTAAATTATTTACTTCTAATGTAGTTGCCTGTCTTGTTAGCTTCATATTCATTTGATGGAATAAAAAATCTTGAATGTTGACTCCTATATATATATATATATATATATATATATATATATATATATATATTGATTCCGTGGTGTATGATACTAAAACACAGTATTATATTCCAATCCAATATATTGTCAATTATTAAGCACAGTTATAATTCCGTTATACATACTATTAATATTACCACTTACCACTAGTATATTATAGAAAATACGTATCAATTTATAATTAAAACATAATTAAGTGCCTAACTTATTTCATAAAATGTTTATACAAATGCTCAAAAAATAGTTTACAAAGCATTAAGTACATTAAAATCCAATATATCAGCAATTATTCAAAGTTACAAAGCCGTTATTACCGCTTACCATGAATATTAATGTTGAAAATAAATGTCATGTTATTAAAACAGTATTATTAAGTACAAAAGTAGGCACCTAATTGGATTCATAAAAATATGAATTAGTACCATAGAATCGCTTTAAAAAACTGTTTTGTAGTGACCCCAAGGTAAAGTCTCAATCTTATTCGTGAGTATTTGTCTTTTATCATCATTACTATTTAATACAACTTTATTAAGTTTTTGAGAGAAGAGGGTGTGTTTGCTTGATTTAATTAAATTCATGTCACGTTTTAATGTTCCGCCATCTAACAATATGTTTTTATACTGAGACAATTTGAGTTTTTCTGTAACGCACTTAGATACCCCTTTCGCCTTATTGATTTTTGATTTCAAACTACTTAAACAGTAAAGTTTTGCTCTGAGACCAACATATTCGGAAACCACCTCACCTCCAAGCTCGTCTTTGAATAAACCAGGAACTTTTGAGTTCTTTCTCTGAATGTCATAAGGATTATTTGAATCAAAATTGCTGGTGTCAAATTCGGATTGATGAATTTTAATATCTTGATATATATCATCTGTATAAATAAAGTAAAGTAGACTATCAGTATCAGTGTAACAAAGTTTTGCTTTGTTGTTGCTATATTTATTTTTAATAAAGTTATAATGAAATTTGTAAAGATGCTGTTTCGCATATTCCAAAACTGAAAATCCAATGTAAATCGGTCTGTCCAGTAATATTTTTTCTGGGGATAACTGAACAGCTATAAAATTTTCAGAAAACACTGTAATATTCTTTAAGTTAGGCTTACAAATCAGCTTTTCAGCCCCGATTTCCTTATTCGTGACATTATCTTTATCAGTCCATTTTGTTACTAATTTAACATTTACTTGTTTGCGTCTGTTTTCAATGGTTTTGCCGAAAATAGCATTATTCATTAACTTAAAAAAGTCTTTCTCAAAAGTAGTTGAAGACGCTTGTCGGAGACTTGTATTCAATTCAATATATTTTTTCAAGAATGTCGACTGTCTAAAACTTACTATGCGATTTATTTTTTTCAATATTAATCCATTTTTTAAACATTCTTTTAAGTGAACAAAATGAATAACATAGTTGTATTTATCATATAAATTTGCTATGAGTTTCGGTGTCTTTCCACCTGGTGGAATAAACTTTTCCGGAGCGAAAGGTAATTCACTGTGTAAATCGTGCATATTTTCCGGATATTCAAGATCAACGTCTAAAATAAATCCCTTTTCACCATTTTCTGGTATAGTATAAATATTGAACGTTTGAATTTCGTCTTCATTTAAAAACTTAAATTCTGAAACTGGTAAACTTTTCATCATTGCATATCCATATAAATTATTACAGTCTAAATACAGCAAATAGGAGGACTGTACAGAATCATCATAATTCGATAGATATTTATTATTTGCTTCAGCATGACGTAAAGAACACTGAACCAATCCTCCACGTATTCCTTTTTCTAGCATTTGATACATTTCCAAATCATCTATTAAGTCCAGTTCAACCCCTGTTAAATGAAGCATGGCGTCCCAGCTCAAACTAGGTGATGATATGTAATAGCATGGATCGAGTTTATAGTGCTGTAAACTAATGTTTCTAAATTTTTCAAATACATCACTCAATAATAAAACATCGCATTTGAGATACAAGTCTGTATAATCACCGAGATTTTTTGTATTAAATTCTTTCCACACGCTTTGTGCGTGATTATAATCATGGTCACTTATATGCTCCATTTTTAATGTGTTATAGAAATGTTCTTTTGATGGTAGTACTTCCTCATCATATTTATGCCAGGAGTCCATGTAATCATATGGATAGATTCCTTTGGTTTTGAGTAATGACACATTTTTACCCTTAAATTGTCTCGATAAATTTTCGTAATCTTCATCTGCTAAACTTTTACTTAACACATCTAAACTAGAGCTCAAAAATTGGAATGAGTCTATGAATTTAATTTGTATTGGACGATTACTGCCTTCAGTTTTTATGTATTTCGTGATTGACATGTACTTTTCTTTAGTTTTAGGTATAACAGTAATTGATCCGCTATATTTCACCAATTCCTTAATAAATAAGTGCGAGTCGTAGTTCGTTAAGTTATGAAAGATTACGGGTATGAATGGGCATACTCTAAACATTAAATTACAATATGAATGACTGGCCCCTCTAAATTCTGAACTTATATGGTCATGATCGCGAACCTTATCACCAAACAGTAATTCACCACAAATGTGACATGAAGTAGCTTCATTATATATTTTTTGTTCCAACTTTGATAGAGGTTTCATTGGATTATTGATGTTTAATATTCTATGTAAACGTTTTATATCCTTAATCAATTTTTGAATAAATACTTCCGCACAATCTGAACCTCTGTATGAAACATATTTATTTAAGCTCGGATCATGTGAACAGCAGATATAATAAGCAAAACATGCTGGAATGTGAATTTTTAAATTATGAGTATTTCCACTACTGCTTTCTGTGCTATCAACTAATAGACTTTCAAAGTCGGCATATACGACAAAATTAATTTTTTGTTTTCTTTCAAAATGTTTGAATCGAAGTCTACTATTTTTATCAGGTACTACTGTTAAAACTTGTGAACAATTATGACTCTTAAATTTGTTTTCAGAAGTAAAAAATGATAGACATGCTTCACATATGTACATCTTTCCTTTAAATTTACTCATTTGCCCGCGAACCAATCTTACAAAGTCCTTTATAAGAACATAATGACCTGTGCAATTATTTTCTAGATATAATAAATTAACATGCTTATTATTTCTCTCTTTCGTTAAATATAGTGGTCCAGTAACTAAACCTTTATTGCTTAATCCATAAATGTTAATACTGATATCATTATTGGATTCAAACCATTTAATGTCTTTGCAAGATGGCGGGAAATGCATTCCCTCTGTATTGAACACAGCAGTGGGGTGTGGATAGGAACTTGTCTTACAAACGTTACTTTTAGCTGGGAATAATGCAGCCACGAGGCTCCATAGAAAACAGTGTTCGTCGTCGTTCTGTATATTCAAACAACATTTTTTATTCTTTATCACTGAAGGTAAATCTAAATATGTACCGCCTCTCATAGGATTATATTTATTAATATTTATTTCCAAATGACTTACAGAAACAAAAGACCAGCCTGATTCATGGTGCTCGAATTCTGAAAGCTTTTTTATAAATATTTCTATAGCATTATCAAATGTCTCATTAATGTCAGTATTGTTAAAAATGTAAACATATTTTGTATTAAATGATTTCAACTCTTGTTTACCCGAGTGAGGTAACACAAAGTTAGCAAACAGTTCGAAATTTAATTTAATACATGTGTTTTTCAATAATGATATACTTATTAGTTTTAAAACATCTCGATAACGCCCGTGCAGGAACGCCTCGGGAGTGAGGTACTCGTCTTCCTGCGCAGGGTTTAAACGATAAGTCATAATTCTATTCTTAAAAGCTGTAGCAATAATATCAACGTTCTCAAATTCAGATTTTAGCAAACAATTTTTCTTGTGAATATTTGTTCTAATATGATATCGGTATTTCGTTTTAGACATTTCAACATTGCATTTTTCACATGTTACTTTTCTTGACTCGGTGGATGGTAATGGAGCTGGAAATAATATTAAGTAATGTTTAGTATTATATATTTATTTATTTATGCACACTTTGGATATACATTTTAAGACAAATATAAAAACAGAAAAATAAGAATATTTAAGTTTCAAAGTAATATGATGATAGATGTCAAATTTCGAAATTTATTAATAATAAGTACTATTGAACGATGGGGGGCATTGTTTGAATTCCTTGCGAGTGGCAAGAATATACTCGGTGAGCCGAGCCCAAGCTTCCGTGTCCGTGTCAGTTCTGTTTTTAATTGTCACGACACTGTGACGCCAGCGATTCATGGGTTGAACGTTCTCAATTTCATTGCATGAGTATACCTTTAACTCGATATAATGAGAGCCAGTTTTCCCCTCATGTGTTTGTCGAGCTACACCATTCGCTAGCCTTCGTGTTATATACGAATATATAGGTGTACCTTTTCTTGTATCTTCCGGAGCCGTGCTCGCGTTGTCCTCCTCGCTGTCGCTACCAAATAAGTCCTTCATGCTTGGTTTCATCGTCTGGCTGATGGGGTTGAATCTGATTTTTTTATTTTTGGCAGGTAAGGTTGGTGGAGAGTTATATATCTTCTTGCTAGGTGGCAACGGTTCGCGGGGATCAGAACTTGAGGGTTCATCGGGTTTTCTTCGTGACGTTGACGAAGATGGGTTAGCGCGCTGGGAAGTCGTTTGAACTCCTTCATCGATCTTCCTGCGTGATGTGGACGGTGATGGCTCGGAGCGCTCTGAACTTGAGCACCTCGATCGTTTCCTTGATTTATTATTGGATCTGAGCTGGTCTTCATGCTCGTCATCGGAAATGAAAAGGTCTCGAGCTGTTGACCTGTAAAGAAAACAATTGAATTGAAACATTGAACAAAAAATATTTAAGTAACATTGCCAGAGCAAGCTGACAGGTTTAGTCATGTAGTGGTGATCTTTTCTGAGAAAACATAGTTATGAAGACTGTCTAATACAGTTATCGAAAAACTTTTAAGTTGTGCAGAAAATAATCACCTAGTACAGTCGCTATCAGATATATGTGAGCAAACAAGGTGATCATAAATATCTGAACACGATCTTATTATCAAGACGTTAGAGTGCATGTTCAGATATTTATGATCACCCTTTTTGCTCAGATATATTTGATAGCGAGTGTATCCTAGTAGGCTTAATAGAAGATCTATTTATTCAATTTTAGGCGTTCGATTGATCGGATATTTACTCCTTTTAAATACGAGTTCCCCACTCGTTGGATTTCAATTTCACTAAATAACAATGTAGTAAATTAATTAGTAATTCAAAGTAGTAATATATGATACAAACGTTAGTAAGTAATATAAAAACGCAACTTTTCTAGAATAACGACGATACATTTTAATAATAGTGAATAAGTAGGCGATATCTATAATAAATTCACTTGCTTTAATGACTTTATAGAATAGATTACTGTGATAATTAATGAGTATTGGATGCAATAGATAATGATGAAGTTATGGTGAGATGTAAATAAGTAATGCATATTAACTTACATTTTGAAGAGTTCTAGTTCGCAGGATTTAGATTTAGACTTGTCCAGTTGTTCCGGTTCCAGTAGGAGGGTGGGCTGATCAGTGATGCTGGATCGTACGAAGGCAGCTTATTTATATCGTTATCTACGTCACTCGCCATACCCAAATTCGTAAACTTTGTATACAACACTTACTTAATTGGAAAATGCATTGTCGGTATCCACCCAAACAAGAAATGCTGACATGCCACGCTTGTGTTACATCTTTATTCGGATACCAATTCTACCTATGAATTATTACAGTTCATGCAATTCATAAAGACAAGTGGGCAACTCTAATTAAACTTTGGTGTGATAGTAATAAGAGTCATGACAATCGGCTTCATGAGTTACAAGAACTAAATGTAATTTACTAGGTACCTATGCCACGCAAGGTTTGCTGCAGTCAGCCAAATGAACTCGAACAAGTAATTTACTTCGGTGTGAAAAGCATTGTCGCAAATAGGCTGAAGCCCTACTTCGCTATTGCCTGAACAACACGTAACATTTTGCTTTGGCGCAGGACTTCTTTTCATTCCCAATTATACTTTGCAGAATCAAGACGAAGTATTTTAATGTCGAATCTATGTCCTCCTTCATAAGGTATACCTAATAAGAAGATAGATTGTTGATCAATTTTATCCAAATTTGGGTTCATCATACTAGCATTGTCCTGGGGATCTGTTCGAAATGGCGCACAGAGATAAAGGCGTAAATATTTCTAACACCGAGCAGGTTTCCTTACGATGCTTTCCTTCACTGAAAAGCTCAGTGGTAAATTCAAATTAAATTTCGTACATAAATAATTTCAGAAAAGAAGCCGGATTCAAACCCGATCCTCTACATGAGAGGCGGTAGGTCAAACCACTAGGCTACCGGTATTTAGTAACACGGACAGACAATTGTAATAATTTTATATATGAGCGTCAACACAGACGGAATCATCTTACTCCTGGCGCCGAACGCTCCATATTTGACGTGCCTTATATGGACGTTCAAACTAACATGAAATTAATGGCCGATTTTGAACTCTAATATAGGATCCGTTGTAAATATAAATTAGTTAATTATATGAAAATACTTAGTTAAAAATTAATTTCAACGGGTGTAGTTCTCTGATCAGTAACATGTCGGTAAGTAATCAAATATTATTATTATTATTAAGATTTACAATAATAGTTAAGCCCTCATCGTTTTTTATTTTCACTGAATAATTAAGTACCTACTTATATTAACCGAATGTTTATTTTCTCATTTCAGGATACATCAGAGCGTCTATTCAACTTTGTTCCTGAAAACAGAAACCCTCCCACTGACCCACGTCTGGGGCGTAAAAGAAAAACAGAAATCACCGCCTACTCAATAATTAAGAAACCACATCGGCATGCAACAAAATTGATCAAAATTGAGATAATTGACGGTGACAAAATAGATGTCAATGACCAAATGTGCAAGTGTAATGCAGGACTGTGCGTGCAATACGTAGTGGAGAATATTCTTCTAGATAATGTGTACCAGTCAACACTAAATCTAATAGATAAAATGGAAGGGGGTATAGCGTCGGACACGTGTAATGGTTACACAATATTGTAAAATCAAGTATTAAATTAAGTATTAAATTAAATTAATTATTATTATTATTATTATTATTTGTATTAAATTAAGTTTAGGATAGAAATATTTTACCGCTTCTATTCATGTATTATATTAATTAGTAAATTAGTAAATATGGATACCTACGTATGGAACATGTCTTTAATTAAGCATCTATTTGTATCAAGTTTATAATTATTTAAGCTAGGTTAATTAGGTGTAATAAATAATTAAATCATTTATTATTACTTATCTTGAAGTTTAATTCATCATTTCATAATTTTATTTCACGGCAGGTTTGAGTCAGTCATTTGATAGTGGCTCTGTCCACTGTTCCGACAGTCACGGGTTCGAATCCGCTAGGGACAACTTTGTGTGACGAGCACGAATGTTTGTACTCAAGTCACACCTGTTTAGTATTTATATATGTACCATGTATATCGTTGTCAACGTAGTACAAGCTTTGAATAGTTTGGGGCTAGGGCAATTTGTGAGAAATGTTGCAAGATATTTATTTATTTATACCCTTCCAAAGAAATCCTTACAGTCCATAAATATCGTTCATATTTTATAATGATTGACTCAAAGTATTGGCATAAAGGTATGTAGCTCCTTTCCAAACATGGAGTGCATCACTTGCATTTTGTACCTACTTAAGTGTAAGCTCTCTACACCGGTATCACAGTTGCAACAACACAAATGCATTATCGATTTCTTTCAATACCTATCACAGGCATCACAGCGTTGTTTTTATTTTTATTTTATTTTTATTTATTTTTTTAATGCCAGTGAAAACATTCATACCAGAGTAAATACGAGTTTACAAATCATATTCAAAGATTATATTTGTTTCTATTGATTCAAAGAGTATAATGTACCTACCTACCATGACTTGAGAGTCGTTAGATATGGAATTCTCCAAACAACTACATAATGTGATGTGTGTAGAATTCGTATACAGAAAATAGATAAAAAATATTTCCTGAATATAATAAACGTTTAGTTGAAGCTCTTCTCAAACATACACAAATTACTTCTTGAATAGATGAATTGAACAGATTAAAGGTTGACTTCTTGAATAGAGAGAAGGTGGCAATTGGACTTCTTGCATAGAATAGATAGAGTTATCGAATAGTAGGGATTAGGGGATCTGGATAGCTCCGGCAGTATCCAGATACCCTAATCCTTACCTACTCCTCTCCCAACGTCTATTTTCGAAGGGCTAAGA
>CAXARK010000558.1:0-26496 GCA_963971205.1 Aethes cnicana
TCACGCGTGTGTGTAAAGTGTCATGAATAGATGAAACTGGGATTTTTTATTATAGTACCTACTAGTTTGCGTACTCCCCCGTCTCGGGACCCCAACTATCTCCATGCCAAATTTCATCTCAATCGGTCCAGCGGTTGAAGCGTGAAGAGGTAACAGACTTTGAAATTGATGCCAAAATCATACACATGCTAACAAATTTCGAGAAGTTCCCTCGTTTTGTCATGGATCCCATCATCAGAACTAAACCAAATTATTAAAAGGGTTCAAGTTGGAGGTACACCTTTCAATTAAAAAAAGAATCATCGAAATCGGTTCACAATTGACGGAGATATGCGTGGTCATACATAAAATATATATATACCCGTCGAATTGAGAACCTCCTCCTTTATTTTTCGTCGGTTGAAAATACAGACAGTCTAGCAACAATCAAATCAGTGAGCGAAGAAATACTGAAATTTTTATTCAGTGTTGATTTTTGGAAATTCATCCCTGAAAGGGCATGGGTAGGGGTAAATACACTGCAAAAGCTACAAGAGATATAAACTACCTCTAGATGTTAATATTGTTCAATATCTAATTACTCAATCAGTACAAGCAGGTTTAAAATCTGCTAAACAATGAACAATAACGTTACATAATGGTATAGTAAGTATAGCAAAAACCAAAGGAAGAGAGCTAGATCTTACAATCGGAAGTAATGACATAACTCTATTATGAACCGTCTGGGAATTTGTCATTTTTATTGTGATATGTATGAATCAGTTGTGTGTAAATGAAAGACCGCTTTTAAAAAAAAGGTAAACAATCAATAGTAATATTATAAATGCGAAAGGAACTCTGTATGTCTGTTACCTCTTCACTCTTCAACCGCTGGACCGATTTGGATGAAATTTGGTATGGAGATAGTTAGAGTCCCGGGAAAGGACAAAGGCTACTTTTTATCCCGGAAAAATGCGTAGTTCCCGCGGGAACGCGATAACTGAATTCCACGCGGGCGAAGTCGCGGGCATAAGCTAGTTCAGTATAAATATGAGATTGTGACATACCTATTAATAATATTATCATTTAAGAATGTTAGCAAGTTAAATCTAAATTAAACGTATATACTTAGTATTGTAATGTTGAACATTTCTTCGAAAACATGCCGCCACCTACTGCGCTCTGTAGAAATGTCAATGCCGCTGTTAGGTTTAGTCACTTGGTATATGACTCAATTGCGACAGTTTCGTAAAAGTTGAGATTTAATACACTTCCGTTAGAAAAGAGGCCATCGGATGTGTCATAGTTCACTTCAATTAACGTTTGACCTGCGGGCGGTTGTAATCCTTTACCAGCCTTGAGAAGATGATGTTTTTGGAACTATTTACAAATTGGGTCCTTAGGGCAAAGCCATACCCGTAGTGCTCACAGTGATCATCTCTTGATTCACCGTTTTTATGCAATAACTGAGTTCATTGATAGTGGACAAGAAATACAACACAATTTATCAATAATAGGCTCTTTAATCAACGGCTTAAGTGCTACGCTGGGAGCCGTATTCGTTTTTGTGACGTGTATTCGCATTAATTCAAGTCACATAGATGAAAGTGAACACGGATTGGCGGCGACAGACTGTACGGTACTTACGTTATAACACTGAGCGATACATGCAGGCATATCTACCTACATACATACAGGAAAATCCACACCGCAATATAATCCATTACGTCTTACGGTTGGTCACCTTGTTTCTTCACAAGAGGATCTGAGTTGGTATTTATATTCACCCCACAACCCAATGCGGGATTAATACACATAATGAATTAGTTAAAATGAACGTTCAAGTTTCCTCGCGATGTATACCAAAAAGCTAAGCGGTAAATTTGCATTTCGCACATATATATTCGTAATATAATACCCATAGGATCCGGCTGATATTTGTACCCCTGACAACATAAGAAGTAATTTTTAATCCTGCTCACAAATTTTCACGAGAATCGGTAGAGAAATGCGACCTGATCAGGAGAACAAACAAAATCCTGAAATCCGGAGTCCGGACATACCAAAGCATTATGCTCGAGTTGACACGGAGACGCTTTGATGAAGATTTTTAAAAATTTCATCCCGAAGAGGGGTAAACGCTGCTTAAAAAGTTGTATGTTCTAATAAATGGAATTCCAAGCTTACGAAGTCGCGGGAAGAAGCTAGTATGATAACATTCTAAGCTCACCACCTTCACCTCGCGCTCGATCCGCAATAAGCTTACCATTTAAATTAACATCTTAACATACAGCCAATCATCAGAACGTCTTAACCTTCTGCCACAATGGTGACATAATTGTCGCATTAGCTATCAGATTGTGGAGCGAGGGCGCGACAGGTGACAATAGTCGAAGGCGAATGTGTCAAGATCCCACTTACAAGAAGGCTGAACGAAACGAGATTAATTTGTAATCGTGTACGCACAATCATAGGAAACATGAAAGAGTTTATTATGATTGGTTTTCTTTAATAAAAGATATTTGAACAGTAATTATATCCGTCTGTGTTAAAGTACAATTCCAAGCCCAGAAATTTAACTACCACCTGAACCGATGGTCTTGATCAACTTTAGCATAATTCCACTCTGGAATACAAAAAACATAACCTATCATAAATAAACAAGGTACCTACACAAACACGTCTACCTACTGTACATTCATAAAGACTCAATTGAAACCGCTAACAGAAACCAATCTTTTAAAATTATTCCGCACCTACTAAAATTCTTGATATATCATCAAGATTCAGCACTGTTGGTCTCACAACGGCTTTATTATATATCCCATTGGGCAAAGACTTACTCTAGGCTAGCTAGCCTGTAGTCAATACGCCAGCGCAGTGCTGTTAGCTACTTCACACATCCTTGATTTGCCTTCCCATTAGAAGTAGAAGGAGATGAAACATTTATTCGCAACAAACACACGACGTAAAAATATGTAAAGAAAACACAGTATAAGTAACAAAGACGAGTTCCAGTGATTTGTCACGAAATGGTACTTTACTGGAAGGTATTGTGGAGACTGGCCGAGTACAATCGGTTAGTTGACACATTCTCTTCCAAAAAGAGGTAATTTTAAGCGTAGAATTGTGTAGCTTTTATTATTTAGTCTTTTTATAATCATTGTAAAGTACGCATCTCTCAAAATATAATATCAATTCGACTTAAAATCTATTATTTCTTAGTTAGACAGTGTTAGGGCAGTAATAGGGCCAGTCTTCAAGATTTATATATTTTAATAAGCTAGGCATCGTCTTCGTGTCTTCGGATTCCACCGCTGTCTCCGTGTCTGCAGCATCTACCTGAGCTAACATCAACCCCCCGCTACAGTATTCAACCGTCTTATGTCCTTTTCCTTGTCCTCAGCTGGCGTGGTCGACTTGTGGGGACGGCTACAGCTGCCCCTACGGCCAGCATTGCGCCTTCGAGCCTGCGCCGCCAGGCCGAGCGCCGTCGTGCGCACAGCCTGGCCTCACGTACTGCGTGCACCCTGAGCCTTACCCTGAGTAAGTGGATATAGAATATGCCTAGTGTGGAACACTCTGGACACCGAGGTCACCCCGTGAAGCATATAGTGACACCAGGAATTCTAAGCTCCTAGTTAAGCTAAGCTTAAGTTGAGCTTTGGCTACGGAAAGTTAAAATTCGACAGATTCTCAAATGTCAAAACGTCACCGTCAATAGCCGAAGCCAAGTTTTGTGGACATAGAAACCGGGCCTAAGTCTGCCTTACAAAGGGACGGGACATACAAAGGCTTGGTCCAATCGATCGAAGCGTGAAAACAATAGCCCACAGTCATAAACTGGTGTGGAAGTTTTGAAGAGAACATATGTATGTTCTCTTCAAAACTTCCATACAATAACATACTCAACTATAGGAAAGGTTGATTAGTGTCGGAAAATTAAATTGAAAAATATCCAAAAAGATCCTAACGTAATTACCATCTCTTTATTTCCCCAACGCAACGATAACCTATTGACGTCCTACTGTTGGGTACAAGCCTTCTTTCGTCATGAGAGGGTTCGTGATTACCCCACGCGAGCCCAGTGCGGATTTGGGACTTCACACTCATCCTTGAAATACTTTTCCTTCAAATTGGTAAATTCAAATTGAATTTCGCACATAAACTCATAGCTAGCTAGTTTGACCTAACTGCACGAGAGGCAGCTAGGTTAGACTATTAGGCTACCACGGCTTACGAATGGATTCACTGAGTGAATGATAATATATGTGTGCATCACAACTTGGTCACATTCAGATTGAACTAACAACAGTGTTGACAACTCTGTCATTTAAGCGCCCAAATTTACAGAATTTAAGAGGATTTAGTAATATTGAGAAACTAATAATAAAACCGGCCAAGTGCGTGTCGGGCCACGCGCAAATTATAGGGTTCCGAAGTTGAGGATGCCCACAGTACCTTTCTAAGACTTATTAGCATCTAGCTAGCCTGTGGTATGACGTGCCCGCCCGACGCCCCTGTCGCTCGAGAAAAATCATCATTATAAGTTGGTCGACTATTACTCGTAAGTTTGTACAGCCTACTTAGCTCTGATAGTTTTCCTTTCAACTACGTTATATATGCCATAACCGTGATTTTTTTCAGCCATCCAAATACCACCATTTAGCTGGCAGGGGGGGGGGACACGTGACTCTAACAAAAAATAGCACTTTAAAGCTTAATATTTCACAAACGCATCACTTAATCAAAAAATGGTTTTAACAAACCCACAATATTTTTTTAAGACCTATTCAACGATATGCCGCACGATGGGGTACGCAAGAAAAAAAAATTTACACCCCACTTTACGAGTAGGGGAGGTACCCTATAAAAAAATATATTTCAGAATTTTATTGTACCACTTTGTCAGCGTAACTAATATGCATATTCATGCCAAATTACAGCTCTCTAGACCTAAGCATCTCCGAGCAATAGTGCGGACAGACGGACGGACATGGCGAAACTATAAGGGTTCCTTGTGGACTTCGGAACCCTAAAAACGGCGAAACATTTGACAGCTATATGCGACGTTGCCAACTTTCGGAATAAACCCTCTTAACACAGTGACAAGTGAGTAGGTAAGGATTAGGGTATCTGGATACTGCCGGAGCTATCCAGATCCCCTAATCCCTACTATTCGATAACTCTATCTATTCTATGCAAGAAGTCCAATTGTCACCTCCTCTCTATTCAAGAGGCCAACCTTTAATCTGTTCAAGAACTGATAGAACTCAGTTATCATGTAGTCAAGAAGTAATTTAAGAACTTATGATTCATATATTCTAGAACTCTATTTAAGAAGCCCACCTACTATTGCTTCTACTACTATTACTATTGCTACTACTATCGTCTGATTTGAATGAAACAAGAAAAAAAAAAAAATTCATTTTTAATTTATTATTATTAAAATAACATTTGCTTAAACAAATCCTAATTCGTAAAGCATACACATATTAACGCATTATCACATATCATGTCGCTCCGATTTTTTCTTTAACTGTTGAAGACGGATTAAATGTTCCCTCATCTCATCCAGGTATTCTAGACCGCTATCGATATTGTAATCGCAGTATACAGCATCTTCAAATTTTCGTTTGATGATCATGAACTTTTCCATTTCATTCTCTATTTTAATATAGCCTTCGTTCTTCGTCATGTATGTGACACATCGGCAATGACAATAGCTATACGCATGACAAAGAAGACATGCGAGGCCGTCAACTTGAGTATCGGGGGACTTGAGGCATTTAAGGGGGCAGCAGTAATTAACCATTTTTTCTACATATAGCAATGTATATAACCCTCTACACGTAATGTTTGCTATGTGAATGAATCAAATATATTAGGAATACCGTATTTATAATACTATGGTCTAATAGTATCTAGGTAGGTAAGTACTTAAAATTTCCTCTAATTAAGAAGTCAACCTCTTGTAGCTTGGTTAACTGAAAGTTGGGTATTCCGCTACAAAGGTTATTTCTATCTAATTCATCTGATCTGGAAATAACTTCAATGTACGAATAAAACACATATTATTATTTTTATTTGATTTTTATTTGAATACCTTTATATAAATACATTATTTGAATACCATTTACTTAAACACATTACATTTTTCAAGGCACATACTGAGGAATGATTTACACAACTATACACATCGTTTTCTAAACTAAATTCTTTACATAAATTCATTAAGTTAGGACAACCCTTATCTTCTAAATTATTAACATTATTATTTCCTGATATTTTTTTTACCCAAGAAGTTTTTTCAAGTCCTTTAACATATACATATTTATTTTTTAGTAGATTGCTTACAATATACTTATGTTCTGAATATGGTAAAACACCCTCGTTCCAATATATTTCTCTATTCCGCTCTATCCAGCTCACTAGTCTTCTTTCCACCTTATTTAATGAATAAAACGGGAATGGTGGTCGGAATAATAATACTTGTATTTGCTTATTACTCATCAATGCAATTTCTTTTAAAATAAATTCATTGTTAGCCGTTTTAAATCCTTGCACATCCACAATAACGTTCATGATAATTTGCGAACCAAGTTACTTAAAGGTTTATACTCCAAAAGTCGATCGTTTATGATCAAACAGTAAGCAGTTGTATTGTCAGGAATGTCTTCTAACGTCTCAATTTCCAATCGCACATCAACTGGTCCAGTTTTTATATTCTCATTCTGTCTTGAACAATCAATAACAAACAGAGGGGCCTTATCTTTAAAACCTTTAATGTCAAGCAACGGATCCGCAGGAACACTATAGTAAGACTGACGAAATTTCGTGTACATTTCATATAATATACTATATTTGCTTTCACCAAATTTTAAATTGAGTGATTCGTATGGATAGTATTGACAATTTAAGAACAAGGTAATGTTAGTCAGATTGCAATGATCAAATACAGAACAATTTCTAGTTTTTGTATTTTTCCTATTAGTTTGTAATCCGATAATAACATATCGAGGCTTTTCTAATTGAGAAGTTGTCTTCACCGACCACGAATGTTTTGTAGTTTTAGGTAGTATCGGATATTCGTACAAATCCCAATTTCTGAATGCTATTTGAATAGCTTTGTCTTTTTCTAAAAGTTTTAGCAAGGATAGTCTTTCACGGTCTGATACTTTTACATGAGGAACACGCCACTGCAGTCTCTGTATATTTATCTGAATATTATCATTATCAGAAATCGTAACACTATTTAGACTAGTATTATTTCTATTAAGGATAAGTTCATGCTTGCAATTCATTATGATTTTATTATAGTCTTCTGCGAAACCCAATATTTTATTCAATGGAACAATAACGCTAAATGAACCATCAATGCTTGTACACCCATTTAAGTTCCAACCCCACATGGCAGCTACTTTACTTTCTCCTTCGTTCATAGATACAAATGACTTCATCGTTGTAGAAACACCAGCATTTTTAATACGATCAACTTCAATTCCATTTATTTCATACCTGATATCATTAAATAAAAACATTATAGGATTATTAGTAAAGTTCACGCTTTTTTGGAGTGGTTTGTGATCTTTATCAGTCAGCACTGCCTGTCCTTCAATATAAATAAAACTGGCAAACGGTAAAATGTATGAATCTTGTTGATGAACAGGAATCCGTATTTCATCATTTTCTCTGAAGCTGTTGTTATAGGGATTGTAAGTATGTATTTCATAACTTTGAATTGAATTATCGAATTGAGGCTGACCAGTTATATCAAGTATACTCATATTTTAATTTTAAAACCGAGTTTACGTAGGAAATCTTTATTACTCTTTGTTATTATTTTCAATTTGCTGACACGTCCTTGCGCTTTAGCTCTTCGAGTTGTATTACTCGTTTTCACGTTATTTGTAGGGATTTTATAAAATATGATCATCTTAATTTTCGTAAATGTAGGCGCAGTTGAATATGCTCGTTTCTAAAGTCGATGCACTCCCCGTGCTCATCAATGACTTTAACAGTTACGGAAGATAATGAACTTTTATTGACCGGAAAGTAAATAACGTTTTTAGGTACTTCTATGTAACGATGACCAGGCGGAACGTTTGGTACAAACTCATGTATTATATGAGACGGTGAACCGTTGATATAGGATCCTTGAATAATGTCACATTCGACTCTGATAACGGACAGTGGAAGAATGTTGACAGGATTCTCGGACACATGCCATTTATTTGCTTGTAATTTTATTTTTTTAAAACCTAGCATCGATCCAATGCTATGCGGTATGTCAAAATGTATAATGGTAGTGGAAAATATTTCGCATTTCAGAGTGTTGTTATTTGCTTTAATTCTGATATCACAGTCATTTAAATGCTCTTTAAGGTAATCAACAACATCGTATAGATCGTAAGTACCGTGAGGTAATTGAATCTGTTTACATTCCTCACCGTATGAAAACACATTGTTTCTAGCGTTTATGTTAGGCACTGAATTTGTGGTTGAAAAGTATAGTAAGCCACACTCATAACCATCCGAAGTATTTATAGGGGGTTGGAAATATGAGTCTAATGTTGATTTATTTCCAGTGATAGTTATCGTGGCAGACATGATCCCATACTAATCACTTCGCTATTATTCCCGACTATTTATCATGTTTTCTTATACCAAAACCGTTTTAGAAATTTTATACATAGGTGTCCGCAATTGTAGGGATGATTTTGTTGAATATTGTCATAATTATAATGTATATAGGAACCCAAATATTTAATTAACTCCGTCGGTGGTCTTAAATTACCGTAACTATCGAAATATTCAATATAATCTTTAATTTTTGCATAGGCCACCCAATGACTTCCAGCGTTTTCAGAGCTATCTAAATTAACGATACCACATTCATAACTATAAGGGTATTTTGGAAGTTTATCTCTCATAAAAACTCCACGAAAATATGGGATGCTTTTTGAGTATTTATTAATGTCAATATTAGTAAGAGCTCGATTAGGTAGCCTAGTATTTAGTTTTTTGAATTAGATACATAAATCCCTAGTCCATGTTTATGTGGTTTAAGTTGTAATCCTTTTCCTATACATACAGCTTCTATGCGCTCATTATGTCTCTTCAATTCTTCGAAACGTTTTTTAGCTGCCTTGAAATCATTAATAACTTTTGCAATACCCGCCGCTCCACCAACTAAACTTCCAGCAGCAGACAATCCAGCAAAAATCGGAATTAATGGTAAAAATCCGCCAGTTTTTGGAATAGGAATAATGCGCGGGAGCTTTATATTGGAATTCGTTGCCAATTCTCTAGCAGCTGCTAAAGCTAATTCTATCGCCAATTTCTTACCCTTGGGTTTTAACTTTTGGAGATGTTTTCTTGTATGAGCAATGACATTTTTAATATTTTTCTTCAATCCAAATTTAGGTTTACTTTTTCTTTTCAATCCACTTCCTGAGCTCACTTTAGCTAACATGGCTTTATGAACTAAATTAGCTGCTAATTTTTCCCCGATACTGGCGTCAGATGTAGAAGCACGTGTTTTAGCCATTTTCATCAATTTGATATCAGACTTATGACGAACACTCAATAAAGGAGATTTAGAATAGGCAATATCGTGCTCCTTACAATATTCGTCTAATAGGTTAATACCTTTATCTCCGCGTTTTATCCTTTCTATAAGTTTTGTTCCTGGTCCACAATAATTATATCCAGGTAGATGAAGTTCGAACGGTAAATGATTAACAACCCAATTAAGAGGACCGTCTTCTTGCATATATCTTGACGGAATGAATAAAAATATAGATAATTACTTTAAATAGTAAACTTTACTCTAATAATAAATAGTCAACTTCACTCAACTATAACATGTTTGTATTGTCAATCCAACTGTTTTCTTTTGAAGGTAAACCCAACCACTTTACAAAAACTTTTCGTCCTCTTTTCTTTATTACTTTTTCCACAAGGTAAATATGCGGATGTTTTGTTTTTTGAAGTTCTTCCCTGTAAAATGCTCCTAAAATACGTTGGTGTCTAGCATCTTCTATCAAATATGTAACAGGGTTCGTATTTTGAACGGCTATGATTTTGAATATTTCTGTGGACCAATTAGGTGTATATCCTTTTTCGAAAGTCCCTTTGTATTTACTAATACGAACATAATCTCCTGATTTTAAAAGTTTCTTTTTCAAAGTTAATTTACTTGAACCTGCGTTTAAATACATCTCTAAAATGTTTTTTTTATTAGTTTCAGTAACTTCAGCTGGTTTTTGCTTAATTGTTCTGTGAACAGTGTAGTTATAGCAATGAAGTAAACTTTCTAAAGTACCATCCATCCATTTGTAATTACCTTTTAGACTAAATTGCTTATACAGTTTTGATTTCAATGTCCTAATAAACCGTTCAGCAATCGAAGCTTTTTTCACAGAAAAAGTTGAATAGTGATTGATGATATTTTTCTCCATCAGTTTTTTAAATTTTTTGTTATAAAATTCAGTTCCATGATCAGTTTGTAAATTTTTGGGCACTCTTCCTTTAGCAAGCAGTAACTTAAAAACATCAAATACCTCGTCTCTAGTTTTGCTTTTCAGAGGAAATGCCCAAGCGTATTTGGAGAATGTATCAATTACAACCAAAATGTATTTGAAATTTAGGTTAAACTTGTAAATTCCTTGCATATCGATTAAATCGGCTTGCCATAGATCATCAATATCTCTCATTATTACACGCCTTCGTAAAAAATTCACTCTAGCATTTTTATGTATTTCATTTACAATGTCTGCTTTACTCATTTTTTCTTTAATAATTTCTTCGTTTCAATAAGCTTTTCTAAATTGGTTAATCTACTGCATGTATCATTAACTAACTGATTCAATGACTTCAAAGCATCGAAAGATTTTCCTATCGATTTATCAACGTACTCTTTAGTCGCGCAATCTGCACTGTCAACCGGTACTGCTATGTTTTTTATAACTTTGTGTTGAGCATTTAAGTTGCCATCACTTGTATACTTTAAAGCACAGTCCACCGCATCGATACTATTATTATTGTAGCTGTTGTTTTTCCTGCAATACTCAAAATTACGCTTATAAAAGTTATGTCCGAACTTGTCGACATTCATGTTTGCGTATCAATGTAATACTGGAAATCATATCAAGAATTTTCTCTTTTTATTCTAAGATGATGCCAGCTTCTTTCAATTCTTCGATTATGGATACAATTTCATTGTCATGATTATTATTACCAGCGTTTTTAGAAGCAATTAATAACTTCAATCTTTCGACTAACTCATTGGGGTCATCCCAATAAACTAAATCAGTATATGTCCTATACCTTTTCAACGCTGGTATACCACTTCCAAGTTTAGTTTCACCTGACAATAATAGCGATGATGATGACGTTGATGGTGAAGTCGTCTTAAATAATGGTTTTATAATTTTACGGTATTTATCACTTTTATCACCCTTGATTCGTTCATAGGGATTGTAGTCTTTTTTATGTACACTAGTATGGTTAAGCATATCTCTATAAACAACTTGATCTTCGCATGATACTATTGCTAGGTTAGGTTTTTTACGGAACAACAATTCCTTCAAACCGGGAGTGAGCTCATATTGTTTATCATCAATGCCGATTAAATATTTTTTATTTTCATTTACAGGGTCATCTATAGCCGATAAAGTGACGACAGAGTTACCCATGAGTAATTTATCATTTTCTTTGCGTACACCACATGATATATTTATGTTATCATAAATTTCCACAATATCTTCCTTCTTTAATGAAGTCTCTAATTTTGTTTTAAATTTATCAGGGGTGTCATTAATTTTAACATTACTTGAAGTATCATCAAAATCTTCGTAATACTCGGTAGAAGTACTCGCATTATCTTTGAAGCTGAATGTTTCATTATTTTCCATATTAATATTTTTACTTATACTTGATTTATTACCTGAATTATTTGACTCCATCAAGACATTCAAAGGGTCAGAAATAGGTTTTAACATTTTACGCATTGTTAATTCTGTTTGATCCTCTTCATTACGCATTTCCTTTATTTTGTTTTTAATATTTTCGACCGATTTAATTAACTGCTCTTTAACACATTTTTCCATGATTATTAAGTATCACCTCACACGACTGGTATTTAATTCGGGTACGGTTATACTAAGCTCGTACAAGTAAAGCTCAACATAATATTAGTCAAGACTAATAAATATATCAAATCCTTTTCTGTATCTCCCAGCACTTGTTGTGCAGTCTTTGTTCACGAGTAAAAAATTATACGGATGTTCCCACACAGTAGTGCAAAGATTTTTAAATTGTGACCATTCCATATCAGAATTGACATGTTCATCATATATGTGTTTTAAATTAATTTCATCTTGTTTGAAAATAATCATCAGATTTGTATTGTCTCTTATTAGTTGTTTGGGTATTTTTGAATAGGTTTGAGATAAATAAAAGCAATCAATTTGGTTATGTCTCCCCATTGCAAAATAGTTCCGAATATTCATTTGGTTTTCACAAGCAACATCATCAAAAACGAATATTGAATTGGGAAAGGCGTCATTAGGATGTATTACTTCATTATTATCACTATAGATAAACAAATTTACTTCTGGAACTTGTTCAAAAACCTTCTTTAAAAAGCAATATTTCGGTTGAAAAGTGGTTTTGGAATATAAATAGACATTTTTAAATTTTAAACCATTTTCATGTAATAACAAGCTAAGCATGACATTTGTTTTACCACAATTCGAGGGCCCGCATATTATGCATCGAATACTGTTAGGTAAAAGTTTGCTATGTTTTTCTTTACTACATTTATTTTTTACGGCTAAATTATTTACTTCTAATGTAGTTGCCTGTCTTGTTAGCTTCATATTCATTTGATGGAATAAAAAATCTTGAATGTTGACTCCTTATATATATATATATATATATATATATATATATATTTGATTCCGTGGTGTATGATACTAAAACACAGTATTATATTCCAATCCAATATATTGTCAATTATTAAGCACAGTTATAATTCCGTTATACATACTATTAATATTACCACTTACCACTAGTATATTATAGAAAATACGTATCAATTTATAATTAAAACATAATTAAGTGCCTAACTTATTTCATAAAATGTTTATACAAATGCTCAAAAAATAGTTTACAAAGCATTAAGTACATTAAAATCCAATATATCAGCAATTATTCAAAGTTACAAAGCCGTTATTACCGCTTACCATGAATATTAATGTTGAAAATAAATGTCATGTTATTAAAACAGTATTATTAAGTACAAAAGTAGGCACCTAATTGGATTCATAAAAATATGAATTAGTACCATAGAATCGCTTTAAAAAACTGTTTTGTAGTGACCCCAAGGTAAAGTCTCAATCTTATTCGTGAGTATTTGTCTTTTATCATCATTACTATTTAATACAACTTTATTAAGTTTTTGAGAGAAGAGGGTGTGTTTGCTTGATTTAATTAAATTCATGTCACGTTTTAATGTTCCGCCATCTAACAATATGTTTTTATACTGAGACAATTTGAGTTTTTCTGTAACGCACTTAGATACCCCTTTCGCCTTATTGATTTTTGATTTCAAACTACTTAAACAGTAAAGTTTTGCTCTGAGACCAACATATTCGAAAACCACCTCACCTCCAAGCTCGTCTTTGAATAAACCAGGAACTTTTGAGTTCTTTCTCTGAATGTCATAAGGATTATTTGAATCAAAATTGCTGGTGTCAAATTCGGATTGATGACTTTTAATATCTTGATATATATCATCTGTATAAATAAAGTAAAGTAGACTATCAGTATCAGTGTAACAAAGTTTTGCTTTGTTGTTGCTATATTTATTTTTAATAAAGTTATAATGAAATTTGTAAAGATGCTGTTTCGCATATTCCAAAACTGAAAATCCAATGTAAATCGGTCTGTCCAGTAATATTTTTTCTGGGGATAACTGAACAGCTATAAAATTTTCAGAAAACACTGTAATATTCTTTAAGTTAGGCTTACAAATCAGCTTTTCAGCCCCGATTTCCTTATTCGTGACATTATCTTTATCAGTCCATTTTGTTACTAATTTAACATTTACTTGTTTGCGTCTGTTTTCAATGGTTTTGCCGAAAATAGCATTATTCATTAACTTAAAAAAGTCTTTCTCAAAAGTAGTTGAAGACGCTTGTCGGAGACTTGTATTCAATTCAATATATTTTTTCAAGAATGTCGACTGTCTAAAACTTACTATGCGATTTATTTTTTTCAATATTAATCCATTTTTTAAACATTCTTTTAAGTGAACAAAATGAATAACATAGTTGTATTTATCATATAAATTTGCTATGAGTTTCGGTGTCTTTCCACCTGGTGGAATAAACTTTTCCGGAGCGAAAGGTAATTCACTGTGTAAATCGTGCATATTTTCCGGATATTCAAGATCAACGTCTAAAATAAATCCCTTTTCACCATTTTCTGGTATAGTATAAATATTGAACGTTTGAATTTCGTCTTCATTTAAAAACTTAAATTCTGAAACTGGTAAACTTTTCATCATTGCATATCCATATAAATTATTACAGTCTAAATACAGCAAATAGGAGGACTGTACAGAATCATCATAATTCGATAGATATTTATTATTTGCTTCAGCATGACGTAAAGAACACTGAACCAATCCTCCACGTATTCCTTTTTCTAGCATTTGATACATTTCCAAATCATCTATTAAGTCCAGTTCAACCCCTGTTAAATGAAGCATGGCGTCCCAGCTCAAACTAGGTGATGATATGTAATAGCATGGATCGAGTTTATAGTGCTGTAAACTAATGTTTCTAAATTTTTCAAATACATCACTCAATAATAAAACATCGCATTTGAGATACAAGTCTGTATAATCACCGAGATTTTTTGTATTAAATTCTTTCCACACGCTTTGTGCGTGATTATAATCATGGTCACTTATATGCTCCATTTTTAATGTGTTATAGAAATGTTCTTTTGATGGTAGTACTTCCTCATCATATTTATGCCAGGAGTCCATGTAATCATATGGATAGATTCCTTTGGTTTTGAGTAATGACACATTTTTACCATTAAATTGTCTCGATAAATTTTCGTAATCTTCATCTGCTAAACTTTTACTTAACACATCTAAACTAGAGCTCAAAAATTGGAATGAGTCTATGAATTTAATTTGTATTGGACGATTACTGCCTTCAGTTTTTATGTATTTCGTGATTGACATGTACTTTTCTTTAGTTTTAGGTATAACAGTAATTGATCCGCTATATTTCACCAATTCCTTAATAAATAAGTGCGAGTCGTAGTTCGTTAAGTTATGAAAGATTACGGGTATGAATGGGCATACTCTAAACATTAAATTACAATATGAATGACTGGCCCCTCTAAATTCTGAACTTATATGGTCATGATCGCGAACCTTATCACCAAACAGTAATTCACCACAAATGTGACATGAAGTAGCTTCATTATATATTTTTTGTTCCAACTTTGATAGAGGTTTCATTGGATTATTGATGTTTAATATTCTATGTAAACGTTTTATATCCTTAATCAATTTTTGAATAAATACTTTCGCACAATCTGAACCTCTGTATGAAACATATTTATTTAAGCTCGGATCATGTGAACAGCAGATATAATAAGCAAAACATGCTGGAATGTGAATTTTTAAATTATGAGTATTTCCACTACTGCTTTCTGTGCTATCAACTAATAGACTTTCAAAGTCGGCATATACGACAAAATTAATTTTTTGTTTTCTTTCAAAATGTTTGAATCGAAGTCTACTATTTTTATCAGGTACTACTGTTAAAACTTGTGAACAATTATGACTCTTAAATTTGTTTTCAGAAGTAAAAAATGATAGACATGCTTCACATATGTACATCTTTCCTTTAAATTTACTCATTTGCCCGCGAACCAATCTTACAAAGTCCTTTATAAGAACATAATGACCTGTGCAATTATTTTCTAGATATAATAAATTAACATGCTTATTATTTCTCTCTTTCGTTAAATATAGTGGTCCAGTAACTAAACCTTTATTGCTTAATCCATAAATGTTAATACTGATATCATTATTGGATTCAAACCATTTAATGTCTTTGCAAGATGGCGGGAAATGCATTCCCTCTGTATTGAACACAGCAGTGGGGTGTGGATAGGAACTTGTCTTACAAACGTTACTTTTAGCTGGGAATAATGCAGCCACGAGGCTCCATAGAAAACAGTGTTCGTCGTCGTTCTGTATATTCAAACAACATTTTTTATTCTTTATCACTGAAGGTAAATCTAAATATGTACCGCCTCTCATAGGATTATATTTATTAATATTTATTTCCAAATGACTTACAGAAACAAAAGACCAGCCTGATTCATGGTGCTCGAATTCTGAAAGCTTTTTTATAAATATTTCTATAGCATTATCAAATGTCTCATTAATGTCAGTATTGTTAAAAATGTAAACATATTTTGTATTAAATGATTTCAACTCTTGTTTACCCGAGTGAGGTAACACAAAGTTAGCAAACAGTTCGAAATTTAATTTAATACATGTGTTTTTCAATAATGATATACTTATTAGTTTTAAAACATCTCGATAACGCCCGTGCAGGAACGCCTCGGGAGTGAGGTACTCGTCTTCCTGCGCAGGGTTTAAACGATAAGTCATAATTCTATTCTTAAAAGCTGTAGCAATAATATCAACGTTCTCAAATTCAGATTTTAGCAAACAATTTTTCTTGTGAATATTTGTTCTAATATGATATCGGTATTTCGTTTTAGACATTTCAACATTGCATTTTTCACATGTTACTTTTCTTGACTCGGTGGATGGTAATGGAGCTGGAAATAATATTAAGTAATGTTTAGTATTATATATTTATTTATTTATGCACACTTTGGATATACATTTTAAGACAAATATAAAAACAGAAAAATAAGAATATTTAAGTTTCAAAGTAATATGATGATAGATGTCAAATTTCGAAATTTATTAATAATAAGTACTATTGAACGATGGGGGGCATTGTTTGAATTCCTTGCGAGTGGCAAGAATATACTCGGTGAGCCGAGCCCAAGCTTCCGTGTCCGTGTCAGTTCTGTTTTTAATTGTCACGACACTGTGACGCCAGCGATTCATGGGTTGAACGTTCTCAATTTCATTGCATGAGTATACCTTTAACTCGATATAATGAGAGCCAGTTTTCCCCTCATGTGTTTGTCGAGCTACACCATTCGCTAGCCTTCGTGTTATATACGAATATATAGGTGTACCTTTTCTTGTATCTTCCGGAGCCGTGCTCGCGTTGTCCTCCTCGCTGTCGCTACCAAATAAGTCCTTCATGCTTGGTTTCATCGTCTGGCTGATGGGGTTGAATCTGATTTTTTTATTTTTGGCAGGTAAGGTTGGTGGAGAGTTATATATCTTCTTGCTAGGTGGCAACGGTTCGCGGCGATCAGAACTTGAGGGTTCATCGGGTTTTCTTCGTGACGTTGACGAAGATGGGTTAGCGCGCTGGGAAGTCGTTTGAACTCCTTCATCGATCTTCCTGCGTGATGTGGACGGTGATGGCTCGGAGCGCTCTGAACTTGAGCACCTCGATCGTTTCCTTGATTTATTATTGGATCTGAGCTGGTCTTCATGCTCGTCATCGGAAATGAAAAGGTCTCGAGCTGTTGACCTGTAAAGAAAACAATTGAATTGAAACATTGAACAAAAAATATTTAAGTAACATTGCCAGAGCAAGCTGACAGGTTTAGTCATGTAGTGGTGATCTTTTCTGAGAAAACATAGTTATGAAGACTGTCTAATACAGTTATCGAAAAACTTTTAAGTTGTGCAGAAAATAATCACCTAGTACAGTCGCTATCAGATATATGTGAGCAAACAAGGTGATCATAAATATCTGAACACGATCTTATTATCAAGACGTTAGAGTGCATGTTCAGATATTTATGATCACCCTTTTTGCTCAGATATATTTGATAGCGAGTGTATCCTAGTAGGCTTAATAGAAGATCTATTTATTCAATTTTAGGCGTTCGATTGATCGGATATTTACTCCTTTTAAATACGAGTTCCCCACTCGTTGGATTTCAATTTCACTAAATAACAATGTAGTAAATTAATTAGTAATTCAAAGTAGTAATATATGATACAAACGTTAGTAAGTAATATAAAAACACAACTTTTCTAGAATAACGACGATACATTTTAATAATAGTGAATAAGTAGGCGATATCTATAATAAATTCACTTGCTTTAATGACTTTATAGAATAGATTACTGTGATAATTAATGAGTATTGGATGCAATAGATAATGATGAAGTTATGGTGAGATGTAAATAAGTAATGCATATTAACTTACATTTTGAAGAGTTCTAGTTCGCAGGATTTAGATTTAGACTTGTCCAGTTGTTCCGGTTCCAGTAGGAGGGTGGGCTGATCAGTGATGCTGGATCGTACGAAGGCAGCTTATTTATATCGTTATCTACGTCACTCGCCATACCCAAATTCGTAAACTTTGTATACAACACTTACTTAATTGGAAAATGCATTGTCGGTATCCACCCAAACAAGAAATGCTGACATGCCACGCTTGTGTTACATCTTTATTCGGATACCAATTCTACCTATGAATTATTACAGTTCATGCAATTCATAAAGACAAGTGGGCAACTCTAATTAAACTTTGGTGTGATAGTAATAAGAGTCATGACAATCGGCTTCATGAGTTACAAGAACTAAATGTAATTTACTAGGTACCTATGCCACGCAAGGTTTGCTGCAGTCAGCCAAATGAACTCGAACAAGTAATTTACTTCGGTGTGAAAAGCATTGTCGCAAATAGGCTGAAGCCCTACTTCGCTATTGCCTGAACAACACGTAACATTTTGCTTTGGCGCAGGACTTCTTTTCATTCCCAATTATACTTTGCAGAATCAAGACGAAGTATTTTAATGTCGAATCTATGTCCTCCTTCATAAGGTATACCTAATAAGAAGATAGATTGTTGATCAATTTTATCCAAATTTGGGTTCATCATACTAGCATTGTCCTGGGGATCTGTTCGAAATGGCGCACAGAGATAAAGGCGTAAATATTTCTAACACCGAGCAGGTTTCCTTACGATGCTTTCCTTCACTGAAAAGCTCAGTGGTAAATTCAAATTAAATTTCGTACATAAATAATTTCAGAAAAGAAGCCGGATTCAAACCCGATCCTCTACATGAGAGGCGGTAGGTCAAACCACTAGGCTACCGGTATTTAGTAACACGGACAGACAATTGTAATAATTTTATATATGAGCGTCAACACAGACGGAATCATCTTACTCCTGGCGTCGAACGCTCCATATTTGACGTGCCTTATATGGACGTTCAAACTAACATGAAATTAATGGCCGATTTTGAACTCTAATATAGGATCCGTTGTAAATATAAATTCGTTAATTATATGAAAATACTTAGTTAAAAATTAATTTCAACGGGTGTAGTTCTCTGATCAGTAACATGTCGGTAAGTAATCAAATATTATTATTATTATTATTATTAAGATTTACAATAATAGTTAAGCCCTCATCGTTTTTTATTTTCACTGAATAATTAAGTACCTACTTATATTAACCGAATGTTTATTTTCTCATTTCAGGATACATCAGAGCGTCTATTCAACTTTGTTCCTGAAAACAGAAACCCTCCCACTGACCCACGTCTGGGACGTAAAAGAAAAACAGAAATCACCGCCTACTCAATAATTAAGAAACCACATCGGCATGCAACAAAATTGATCAAAATTGAGATAATTGACGGTGACAAAATAGATGTCAATGACCAAATGTGCAAGTGTAATGCAGGACTGTGCGTGCAATACGTAGTGGAGAATATTCTTCTAGATAATGTGTACCAGTCAACACTAAATCTAATAGATAAAATGGAAGGGGGTATAGCGTCGGACACGTGTAATGGTTACACAATATTGTAAAATCAAGTATTAAATTAAGTATTAAATTAAATTAATTATTATTATTATTATTATTATTTGTATTAAATTAAGTTTAGGATAGAAATATTTTACCGCTTCTATTCATGTATTATATTAATTAGTAAATTAGTAAATATGGATACCTACGTATGGAACATGTCTTTAATTAAGCATCTATTTGTATCAAGTTTATAATTATTTAAGCTAGGTTAATTAGGTGTAATAAATAATTAAATCATTTATTATTACTTATCTTGAAGTTTAATTCATCATTTCATAATTTTATTTCACGGCAGGTTTGAGTCAGTCATTTGATAGTGGCTCTGTCCACTGTTCCGACAGTCACGGGTTCGAATCCGCTAGGGGCAACTTTGTGTGACGAGCACGAATGTTTGTACTCAAGTCACACCTGTTTAGTATTTATATATGTACCATGTATATCGTTGTCAACGTAGTACAAGCTTTGAATAGTTTGGGGCTAGGGCAATTTGTGAGAAATGTTGCAAGATATTTATTTATTTATACCCTTCCAAAGAAATCCTTACAGTCCATAAATATCGTTCATATTTTATAATGATTGACTCAAAGTATTGGCATAAAGGTATGTAGCTCCTTTCCAAACATGGAGTGCATCACTTGCATTTTGTACCTACTTAAGTGTAAGCTCTCTACACCGGTATCACAGTTGCAACAACACAAATGCATTATCGATTTCTTTCAATACCTATCACAGGCATCACAGCGTTGTTTTTATTTTTTTTTTTTTTTTTTATTTATTTTTTTAATGCCAGTGAAAACATTCATACCAGAGTAAATACGAGTTTACAAATCATATTCAAAGATTATATTTGTTTCTATTGATTCAAAGAGTATAATGTACCTACCTACCATGACTTGAGAGTCGTTAGATATGGAATTCTCCAAACAACTACATAATGTGATGTGTGTAGAATTCGTATACAGAAAATAGATAAAAAATATTTCCTGAATATAATAAACGTTTAGTTGAAGCTCTTCTCAAACATACACAAATTACTTCTTGAATAGATGAATTGAACAGATTAAAGGTTGACTTCTTGAATAGAGAGAAGGTGGCAATTGGACTTCTTGCATAGAATAGATAGAGTTATCGAATAGTAGGGATTAGGGGATCTGGATAGCTCCGGCAGTATCCAGATACCCTAATCCTTACCTACTCAAGTGATATTGCTTTCGTTCATTCTATTCATTCCAGCTTTCATGAATCGATCTGCTCTTATTTAATTTTCTCTCCAGGCAGATAATCCGGCGGCTGATCCAGGCGGGCCAGTACGACATTTCCACGCTGCTGTCAGACGAGTCGCGCGACGACTTCTCGGCGCGGCGGCCCGACCACCCGTACGGCTATGGCCCCAACTCTCTGCCGCACGTCGACCAGATCTCCATCGTGAACGAACCCAAGAACTACAACACCAAGTTCCACTCGCGATTCAACCATGGTGAGACAATATCAAATTACAGCATATTTTACATGTCAAAATAAGAGAATTTCACATTGAGATCGTCAGAAAGAATACAAAATAAAAATAAAATGAAAATCAGGATTAAAATGTTTCGTTAGGATCGTCTTTTCACTCTTGAGTTTTGTTTTCAATTCATGTCTGAGGAATCATCATCAGATTTCCACAGCTGGATATAGTATAGGCGGAAGGCTCGCTACTTATGCAGATCTTGTGCTACTCGCATCCATGGGATTTATACTAGAACCTAGGTCCACCAGGTTTATAAAAAATAAATTTAAAAAATCAAACAATATTATCCCACCAGGTTTATTGAGTGTTAAATAAATTGCCCTCTGGTGAACTCGATATCGCACGCAATATAAAGTCACTAGCTATGGTATTAGAAGATAGATTATTAAGGTGTGTAATTCTCATCTGAAATATTTTAAACAAATTTTCCGCGCATTCTTTCGCGAGTACCAATCACGTTAGAAATGCACACACTGACTCATAAACTGCCGCCCGTTTTGACCTTTATGTTATTCTATCATCATCATCATTTCGGCCGAAAGACGTCCACTGCTGGACATAGGCCTCCCCCAAGACTCGCCACTCAGACCGTCCTGTGCTACTTGCTATTCTATGTTATTCTATACATTCCAGAAATCTTCTCCCAAAAGACGCCTCTCCAGCCGCCGTCGCCCGTGGACCCGACGCCGTACAACACGAACGCGTATTCCAACTTCTCCAAGGACGGCCTCCAGAACCCAAACTACTGGTCGCCCAGCTTCGACTACGAGAAGAAAGTCTACCGGCAGAACTTCAACCAGAATTATTACAATACGCCGTTTAACCAGTACGACAGTGCGGATTGGTTCAGGCAAGCGGCTAGCGGCGTCACGCGGTACAATCCTAATGAATGGTGGAAGTAAGAACTTAATTTCCTTTTTTTTCTCATTTATTACTCTACTATTTTACAAAGAGACTTCAAAAAGTAGATGTGCCTAAACTAAACTAGTGCCTGCATTGTAGTTAGTGAAAATCGAAGTGATAGTCGAGTAGAGCAAAAGTCGCATTTTACAAACATTATTACCCCGAAGAATTATTAAACTTAGGTTAGGAGCGTGGTCAATAGCTCCCACTCGATTGCCGATGGCGCCAGGTACTAAAACGAGAGAATGGCAGCTTTCCTCGCGAAATTTGTTCGTGGCCTATGTTCAGATTTTACACATTCTGGTCAGCAAAACCATGCCTATATATGTTATGATGAATTATGTACCATAAGATGAATATTTACGTGTTTATTGCAGGTACATGACGCCCCGTGCGGACGTGACGGGCGCAAGAGTGGGGCGCGGGCGGCGCCGGCGCAACGCTGAACTGGTGCGCGCCTCCAAACAGAGGAATCTCTCGGGTGGAGAGGCACTGCGGATAGCGCTGGGGATTGCCAGGTCAGTACCTTTTCACTGCAGTCGAACAGATAAGTTATCTTTACCGGTGGCAGTTAAATTCCACCGTCTTTACTCGCTAAACTGCTGACAAATGGCAGTGGTCGCGCTGTTGTGTTCCGTAAGGGGCTTATGATTTCTTGTGTCTATGGGCGGCAGTGACCACTTATCATCAGGTGATTTTTGATGAGGTAGGTTACACCTGGTGCTAGGTTTGTCTGGGTTGGTACCACCGTCTCAACCGCTAACCAGCCGCAAAAATAGCAGTGCTCAAACTGTTGTGTTCCGGTAAGAGGTCAAGGCATCCAGTGAAATTACTGGCACAGAGGCATTCCGTCTTAGGCCTTAGAGTAGGCAACGCATTCGAGAGTTAAGAAATCATAGGATTTCGGTGTCCATGGACCTCAGTGACTCCTCAGTGGTCACTGCGGTCCATGGACACACTGACACAGGCCACTGTGTGCTCGTTTGCCTATCGTATTAGGAAGACGGTGGGTGTGTGTGGCTCGTTGGCCTCCCAATAATACAAAAAAAGTTGATCTAGCAAATCAGGGAAAACTCATTTTTAACAAAGCCCGCGGTCGCCCAAGTAATCAGCCTTATTTGCCATTTAAATCTGCCATTTACCATTTCCAGCGCAGAGACATCGGCCGAGCGCTCCCGCCGGCAGACGCCCGGCACCGAGGAGCTCTGCCGGGTCCGCACCGAGTACATCACGCCGCGCGCCGCGCTCAACAACAAGGGCAGCTGGCGCTACGTCGTCAACATGCCCGACAACATGACACAGCTGGTGCGCGCAGAGATCTGCACGTGAGTAAAGAGGTGAAAGATGTCGAAGAGGTGAAGGATGTCAAAGAGGTCAGCTTCAAAATCCGTTGTCAAAAAAAAGATGTCCAAGAGGGGAAACGAGGAATCAAGCAGAATAGTAGAATAAGTCAAAGAGGTGACAATATCATATGTGTGTATGAATAGAGAAACAAGAAGCATGGAATACATTTTATTCCTGGAACTATTCCGAAAACAGCAGGCAAATCTTCTTCGGTGAACTAAATGAACCTGCTTTTGTCTCTCGTTGCAAGGGTTTCCATATTTTTCATCATTTTCAACATTCATTGATTGAATTTGAAGCGCTTAAAAAGCTGGCCCAGTAACGCGGAGAGTCTCCCCCAACTGAGTACCCGTAGCGCCATCTCTTGAAAATACTTTGAACTTTTTGGTGTGGCTGCTAGCTTCGCCATATTTTATCGTGGAGACAAAATAATTATGTAAAATCGCAAATATTGAATACATGCATGTTTTTTTTACAGATCTACACAATGCAGTAACTTATGCTCCGTACCAGTCGGCTACAGTTCGAGATGTGAACAAAAATATATACAAAAACGATTGGTCGCTCTTGAATCAACGGGACAAAATCTGTATACGGACGTATTTTGGATACCCAGCTGCTGTCAATGCAGTATAATACAAAACAATAGTTAAAACCAATTCGCCCGATAAAGCGTGAAAATGCGTTATAATGAATTCATCACAGTAGAATTTGACTGGCGGTTTTATTTGGTGCCGCTACTCGCCGCTAGATGGCGCGCGCATCCAGTTCAACGCATTTTGCTAATTTGTAGTTTTTTTTTAAGAAAAATTGGACCTTAAAGTATATTTTATTTTAATAGAAACTACTACAATCAGCATGTGTTAAGTGGCTACTGAATTTCGCTTTCACAATTTCCCTTATTTACAAACAAGCATCCATTCATTTTTGGAAGAAAAGTAATAAATACTTACAAGTCCTAAAAAAATATGGCTGTTGTAGTTTTTACTTTTTATTGTAAGGGACTTTTTGAACAATTTTCGTTCTCACAGGTAACTTTTTTTGACGACAGCTTCCTATATTTGCCTAGACATGAAATCAGATTTTTAAACAACTTTAATTATCTAAGTAGGTAGTTATCAATATGCAATTAACTTATGGATTTGGATTTTGGTTTTTTAGTAATTATTTTTATTGTTTTTGATAGTCTAAGTACCTACTGTAATATTTGTGATTAAATGTAAGTAACTATTGTGTTACCAGTTGTCCTAATGGCAAGTATTATAATTGTAAATGCTTAGGTATGTTTAACCAAGTATTAATAAAGTAAGTGACATTTATGTAAATACTAGATTTTAATTATTAAGTAATTTAATTTCTTTTGTGATGTACTTAACTATGCTTTTTAGATAACGCTTATTTTTTACTAAATATTTATAATAGTAAAACTGTTGGTCGTGGAAAGTTTCAAACACAATATGTTTTTAAATATAATTTACCAATTGGGTAGTCTTGTGAAAATCATTCTACCTAAGTAGGTACTTAATTTGTAAGTTTAGATAAATAAATTACTTAAAATGTTTTGTAAATAGTGTCTCATTTTCACATGTCAATAATAAAAGTAGTGTAGATAGATATGTAACGAATAGATTAAACACGTTATAGTACATTACAGACCTAGGGCGGTGAATTCGTTAATGTCCCAGATCGCAGGTGTTTGTGACCCGAACCGAAGGTGAGGGCCATAAATATGCGATCTGGGGCTTTACGAATTACCGCCCGTGGTTTGTCAAAAGTTTTACGTCTTGCCTTGGCCAAGAACTGAGATTTTCTCTCCGCGTAGCGGGCAGAAAATACCACTTTACGGCCAAGGGTGATGTAAAAATATTACTTACATGCAGTTTTGTTATTTACACACATTAGAGGAAATTACTTACGTTTCTGCATGTTAGTAATGTAGGTCGGTAACTATAGTACATTACAGACCTAGGGTGGTGAATTCGTAAATTTCCCAGATCGCAGGTTTCTGTGGCCCGAACCGAAGGTGAGGGCCATAAATATGCGATCTGGGGCTTAACGAATTACCGCCCGTGGTTTGTCAAACATTTTACGTCTTGCCTTGGCCAAGAAGTGAGATTTTCTCTCCGCGTAGCGGGCAGAAAATCCCACTTTACGGCCAAGGGTGATGTAAAAATATTACTTACATGCAGTTTTGTTATTTACACACATTAGAGGAAATTACTTACGTTTCTGCATGTTAGTAATGTAGGTCGGTAACTAAATATATTAACGGTAACAAGTCGTCCGAATGTGGTACATGCAACTCACTCTAGACAGTTTTTAACAGTCGCCTATGGTCAAGTCCCGAACAGTCAACCCCTATAGAAATAACGAATCGTTTTAGTTAGCACAACCGGTTATGACATCTGCACCATACAAAATGTATAAAATGTATAAAATGAACGATCGTTCGACAGATTATGTATGGTACAGATGTCAAATTTAACCAAGATGACTTTGATATTTACAAAATATAGGAACCGATATAAGAGAAGTGGTAGATCATAAACAAGAAGTAGACGATACATCTGTATAATTATTACTTTATTGTACCTATATTACATCTGTAATATAGGTACAATGTAGAGTGCGTTTAGAAAGCAATGCTCACAACAGTTTGTTATTGAATGTCCTGTTATACGACAATTGGCTATGGGTGAAAAATGACAATGTGCTCGATTATTATTTTA
>CAXARK010000559.1:0-35240 GCA_963971205.1 Aethes cnicana
AGGACACAAAGTGCAGATTCTGTCACGAAGCGGAGGAGACGCCAGTGCATATCCTCTGCGAGTGTGGACCCCTCATCCACAAACGAAGCATCCACCTAGGGAGTCACATTATACACCCGGAAGAGATACAAAACATCAACGCCCAAAGAGTCTGGAACTTCTTGGACTCAACGGGTATTTCTGATGAACTATAACTATACAAAGGGCCGTCACAATAGATCAGCAATGGTCGAGGTGACACATATATGGCCCTACAACACCCCCTAATAATAATAAATAAGAGAGTTTATCTAGTCGGTTTTTGATCAGTCTTTAATTAATATAGATGTCTAGTTTTTAAGAAAGTCTCGAAGTCATTTTCTTTGTCGTTAAGAAGCTTCAAGCGTTTTAAGATAATAGCAGCTTATTATGGTAGACTAGCTTCTGTCCGCGCCTTCGCCTGCGTGGAATTCGGTTGTCGCCTACCCGTGGGAACTATGCGTTTTACCGGCATAAATAAATAAGTGGCCTATGTCCTTTCCCGGGCCTTCAACTATCTGCATGCCAACTTTCATCCAAATCGGTCCAGCGGTTGAAGCGTGAAGAGGTAACAGACAGACAGAATTATTTCGCATTTATAATATTAACTAGCTTCTGTCCAAGACTTCGCCCGCGTGGAATTCGGTTATCGCCTACCCGTGGGAACTCTACGGTTTTTCTGGGATAAATAGTAGCCTATATCCTTTCCCGGGACCCCAACTATCTCCATGCCAAATTTCATCTCAATCGGTCCAGCGGTTGAAGCTTGAAGAGGTAACAGACAGAATTACTTTCGCATTTATAATATTAACTAGCTTCTGCCCGCGACTTCGGCCGCGTGGAATTCGGTTATGGCCTACCCGTGGGAACTATGCGTTTTACCGGGATAAAAAGTGTCCTTTCCCGGGCCTTCAACTATCTGCATGCCAAATTTCATCCAAATCGGTCTAGCGGTTGAAGCGTGAAGAGGTAGGCAGACAGGCAGACAGAGTTGCTTTCGCATTTATAATATTAATATGGATGGCCTAATATGGGATTAATGGTGTGAGTGATACCTGAATCCCATACAACTTTTTATCAAATCGAATAATAATAAAAATCTAAAAAACACAACACAATTCGTCACAACATTTTGCTTTTCGTATTTGTTCCACGTGTCAAATGACTGTCTTGCCTGGTTGTTCAGGAGTGCAGCAGTGAGTTTCCCAATGCTGGGCGGATTGGCGCTCCGCTGCGTGGAGTACGGCGCCTTCGCCGTGCAGTTCCTGCGCTGGTGGGAGGCCCGCGCCCCCGCCGCCGCCCGCGCCCCCGCCCCGGACCCGCCGCAGGTGACGCGGCCCACGAGTGGGCAGGCTGGGCTGTGGGCCCGCCTCGGACCCACCACAATACCTCCGGACTTCTCTCAGTACGAGAGAGTTTACTTCGTGTGGATTGGGGACTTCACACAGACCCTTGAATAACTTCACAGATGTGTTCAGGTTTCCTCACGACGTTTTTCTTCACTGAAAACCACCAAATACCATCCACAACCCCCTATTACGTCCAACTGCTGGGCATGGGGCTTCTCTCATCACGAGAGGGTTTGGGCTATAGTCCCCACGCGGGCCCAGTGCGGACTGAGGTCTTCGCACACATCCTTGAATTACTTCACAGGTTTCCTCGCCATGTTTTCCTTCACCGAAAAGCTCAATGGTAAATTCAAATTGAATTTCGCACATAAGTAAATTCAGAGGTGTGAGCCAGATTCGAATCCTGGTCTCTCTGCATGTCGAACCACTAGGCCACCACTGCTTCAGACGAACTCTGCTATCAAAGATATCGCGCCATTTAGAGACATTTAGAACGTACTAGATACGTTTCAGGTATCTAGTACGTTCTAAATGTCTCCAAATGGCACGATATCATGCAGAATCGGTAGCTGAAGTAGTATTTTTTAACACATGTAGATATTGTCACATTTGTGGGTCACTCTAAAGGGTGATCCCGCAACGGATCAGTAGAAAATTAAGGTTTTTAAGAAAGGTTAAAAAAATATTAGCCTGAGACCAAATATAAAGAAAAAGAGAAAGATAATTACCTCGGGCGCCAGGCCTCAGTGCCAAAAAGAAATGAAGAAAAGAATGCCAGATAGAAAAGTCGGAAAGAGTATTGGACTATTAATCTCAAGTCAGGGTGAACTGTTTAGGTGATATGAACAAAATACTATATCAACATTCATGTCATTTAATTTAGAAAACATACAGTGTAAATTTTGAGTTGTACAGGTCTAATGGTAGATATGTCTATCTTAACTATCTTAATTTCGAAAATTTGGAAATACTATGGTTTTTTGGGTAACAATAATTTGAAATTTAGGTCTATAAGTTTATATATATATAGTTTAATTAAATCTGTGGTTTTGATAGGTCACCTGGTTAGGAATTAGATAAAATAACTTACAGTAAAGCAGAAATTAAAAAAGGGAACGCTACTCCTGGGGTCGCTGCTTGAAGACTGAGACGTTTCACGCCATCCCAGCTCCTTGCCTCGAACACACCGCGAAGCAGGTCCAGATCAGCAAAATGGTGAAGGTGTCCGTTGACGAAGTTAAGTTAGAATTTTAAGTTTAGAATAAGATAAAGTGTTACAATGCGAAAGGGCAGCAGAAAATCCCTCACATTGTAGAAACAATGAGGCAAAAAGAGGTTTTTTTAAAGAAACATGGGCAGCAGAAAAATCCCAAGGGAAGGTGAAAATATAGAAAAAGAAAGGAAAAGAATTCCAACTGGAATTGTATTAAATTGTGAATTTAAATTTCTCAAATGGTAAGTCATTCAAATTGAAAAAAAAGAATTTAATTATTCAAAAGTGGTAAAAGTTTAAATTGGTCAAATTGTTTAATTTGGCTCAAGTTGTTTAAGTTGTCTCAAATTGGTCAAAATGGTTAAGTAGGTCAAATTGGGTGCGCAATGCTGTAACAAAGACAATAGCAACGCATTAGAATCTTATAAGAAACATTAGAAAGACGCTTCCTGAAATTCAAAAATGGAACGCAAAAAATAATTGGCGTGGAAGAATATGAAATACTTACCACCCAATTTGGAAGAAATAAATCCGGTTAAATCCATCGTCGGCGTCTAGCACTCAGATCCTGTTAGGCTTCAGGCTTCGCACGACTGAAATAAGCGAAATTAAATGAATTTTCGAAAATGGTCACCATGCGAAAACATGTGAACGAAATTTAGACAAAAGGAAAACTCACCGATGGATCCTCCCTCAAATTCGTCATTTAATGACGTCGCGGTACATGGCCCGCGATGCAGCAGCCGGTTTAATTAAGAAAGTCGAAGATTCACAAAGATATCTTTGGATAGAAAAGAAGATTGCCGAAAAATGAGCAGAAAATTTTGGCAAGAGAGAATGACAGTTCAAAAAGTTGCCATCCGAAAAACGAATTATCACTGTTGCCAGTTTTAAAATGTAAAATCGATTCAAGATCAATCAATAAACGCAAAAAAACGTCACTATCAAAGCTTGACAGGTGCCAAAAACCATCGACTTAAACAAAACGTCAAAAAGAAATTAACTTCAAATGTCAGAGATGACAGATATTTATATTTATTTATTTATTACTAGGCTATACATGGAACGTTGTAAACACCAACGTTACATTACTCTCTCCCCCGAAAAAATAAAAAATAGGAACTATTTTTTATGAAAAAACAAAGTCATAGAGTAGACAGAGTCGTAAAAGAAACCGAAAGTATAAGAGAGCCGAAAATAATCCGAAAATAATGAACACTTGCAACAAATCAGACAAGTCCCGAAAATAAACTAAGTCAATCAGTGTTACAACCTAGTCACAAAAAACAAAAAGAATCAAACTCTTTTTAAGATTAATGTCATAAACATTAACAGCATGCAAATGAGTTAAGCATAGCAGCTTATAATAATATAAGAAACTTTTAAATTGATTTTTGAAAAATACAATTTATTAAATTTATTTTATAGTAGAACGGTTGGGCATCCTAGCCACCGGCTAACAAATTCAACAAATAAAGCCAAAAAGTTTCAGTTAGAGTCACTTGGTGCTGAAAGTCACACGAGAACAGATAGGCTCCTTCGCCTCTGGCTCTAAAACGTACAACAACCAAAGTTACCCAAAGCTGAAAATAATAGAAACTTGAAATTGTTCTAAGTCCTGAAACAATAATCAAATTTAACAAAATGTTGAAAGCTTACCTTAAGTGCAGATAGGCACCTTCGCCTCTGACTTAGACGCAGACAACTTGTAAATAAAAGTGATAGAATTACCAGAACCCTATCTGAAAATGTTATAAGTCCACAACTGTGGCTGGCTCTACCCTACCAACTTTCCATCCACAGAGGGAAACAAATCTGCTATGCGTCTGGCACAACTCCACCAAACTTCCAACCGCATAGAGACGAAAAAGAATAGTACTACAGAATGTACTATAAAAAGCTCTGCCATGTGATTGGCGCAACCCCACCAAATTTCCAAGCACACAGAGAGAAAAAAGACCACTGTGAACAAGACGCACAGGGCAAAAAGTCTCAGCTATGTGACTGGCGCAACTCTACCAACCTACCATGCACATAGTGAGGAGATACTTGCTCTAATACATATAGATAGAGACAAGCAAAAAAGCAGGACATCCGCGAAGCAGGTGCAACGAAAATCGGAAGCCTGAAAAAGAATAGCTGTCAGTGGCCGGCTGAACAAGCTAGAAGTCGAAATAATTCGAACCAAGTCAAGTCCAGGAAATGTCAAGTCTAGGGAATTTCCTAAAAATAACTTAATAATAACAGTAGAAACTAGCTAGAGCTAAACATGTACTATAAGATAAGTACTTAAAGTATGTACGACACTAACAATGAGCACGCACAAAAATATGTACAAGAATGTACAAGAAAAATGTACAAAATATATATGTACAGAAAATATACAAAATTTCCTATTGTGAGAAAATTGAGTTTAGAGTAAAATATTAGACCGAAAATGTCCAAAGTTCTTTTAGAATAACTTCACCCGAGAGTGTTATTAAATGAGTCTTCCTAACATACGATCTCTTACGTGCTCTTACATACTTCATCACAACATACATCACTTACAGAAGCTGTGACACATCCAAGTCACACAAACGGTAAAGTTAAGGAGTCCGAAAATATTAAATTTTAATTATATCTTTTACATGATAACGACCAGATGTGCCTTTAGAAAGGTCTTTCAAAACATAAACATTATTAGATATTTTTTCAAGAATTTCACATTTTATGAACCTTGGAGCTAACTTAGCCGAGAAATAGTGTGCAGCACTGGACTGAACGAAATTTCTTCTCCAAACTACATCTCCTACAGAATAAGAAACGAATTTGCGGCCTTTATTATAAAAAGCAGCATTACGCTTGTAAGCTTTAAGAAGAGAAGAGGACACCTTTTCAAAAATAGGTTTCAAAACTGAAAATGAGTCAGCAAAAGAATGGCGACTATCTATAGTTAAGTCGTCTAAGTTATCAAAAGAATCACTAAAACGATGTAGAGAAGCATCAAAAATAAGCTCCCTTCCAAACATTAAAAAATTTGGAGTATATTCCGTAGCAAAGTTTATAGAGTTATTCAAAGCTAACTGAATATTAGGTAAGAATTTTGACCATAATCTGTGATCATCTTCAATAAAACATGAAATACAAGTTTCTACAGTTTTATTATAGCGTTCTATTGGATTATTCTGCGGTGTATACAAGGTATTATAGAATATTTTATTGATATTAAAGCCTTTAAGAAAATCAACAAAGTTTTTTGAAGTAAATTGAGTTCCATTATCGCAAACTATTATTTTAGGTGAGCCGAATTTTAAGAATATATCTTTTTCCAGAAATTTACAGATTGATCGAGTAGTAGCGTTTAACAAGGGAAATAGCCAAACATATTTAGTAAAAACATCAACAACAGATAGAATATAACGGTGTCCAGAATATGTACGAGGAAGTATACCAATTAAATCTATAGAAAGCATAACCATTGGTTTTTCAACAATTTTTGGATTAATAGTTATACCATAAGGTGGGGCATTAGATGATTTATAAGCTTTACATGTATCACAAAGACTAATATATTTTTGAACATCTTGAAACATTTTATTCCAAAAATAATGTAATTTTAGTTTATGAAGAGTTTTATGAATACCTAAATGACCAGAATTGACATCATCGTGGTTGTTTTTTATTGTATCTATAATATTTTCTTTAGGGATCACTATTTTCCAATCTAAGCGAGAGTTTTGATTGAATTTGGGTTTACAATATCGGTATAGAGTTTTATTTTCTACTTTATAATTTTTATATTTATTAGGGAATTTTTGACATTTTATAAATATATTTTTATACCAAGGGTCTTCAATTTCGTCATCAGGAGAAACAAGAGTAGAGGGAACAACAAGAGCAGCAATTTCGATACGAGAAAGAGCATCTGGAACTACATGTAAAGAACCTTTTTTATGTACTATGTCAAATGTGTATTGAGAAATGCGAGCCGCCCATCTAGCCAAACGTCCACTAGGGTTAGATAAACCTAGTAACCACTTGAGACTAGCATGGTCTGTTATAACAGTAAATTTCATTCCTTCGATATAAGGTCTAAAATGTTCGATAGAAGTTAAGATAGCTAACAACTCACGCTCTGTCGTACTGTAATTTCTTTCACTGGGAGTCAAAGCACGAGAGTAAAATGCAATGGGATGCTGATCACCTGCATCATCTTCCTGGCACAGCATACTGCCGATCGCGAAGGAACTAGCGTCGCAGTGAAGGAAAAATGGTTTCTTAAAGTCAGGGCACTGTAAAATAGGAGCAGACATAAGAGTTGACTTTAAGGTTTCAAAAGCAACTTCCGCTTCAAGTGTCCAAGCGACGACCTTTTTAGAGTTTTTACTTCCACCAGTGAGGCGAGTTAAAGGAGCAGCAATGTCAGCAAAATTAGCTATGAACCTACGATAGTAAGAACACAGGCCTAGAAAACTTCGTAGCTCTGTCACGATAAGAGGTTTAGGGAATTTATTAATAGCTTCTAATTTTGAAGGATCGGTATGTAAACCTTGACTGTCAACGACATATCCTAAATAACGGAGACGGTCTTTACAAAACTCACATTTTTTCAGATTAACTGTTAAACCAGCGTCTTTGAGTATTTTATGAACTTTTCTCAAAAGCGAAATATGTTCTGAAAAATCGGAAGAGATCAAAATCAAATCATCGAGATATTTAAACAAAACGTCATCGAACTCAGGCCCAAACAATCTGTCAACCAAGCGTTGTAGTTCTGCCGGTGCGTTGGTTAGTCCAAAAGGTAATCTAACAAATTCAAAAAGACCTTTTCCAGGGACAACAAATGCTGTTTTCGCTCTAGAAGATTCCTCTAAAGGTATTTGCAAAAATGCCTTTGATAAATCTATAGCAGTGATATACTTTGCACCCCGGAGGTTATCTAAAATCCTGGAAGTGTATGGTAAAGGATAAGAATCTTTTATAGTAACTGAATTTAAACGTCTAGAATCCAAGCATAATCTAGTGCTACCATCTTTTTTACCGACAGCCAAAATAGGAGAACACCATGGAGATTTGGATGGTTGTATAATGCCTTCTTTAAGAAGAACTTCAACTTCTGCATATAACTCATTTTGTTTAGCTGGGCTAAGAGGCCAATATCGTTGTTTAATAGGTTCACCAACTGTGTTAATTTTGTGTTCAGTTAGGTGAGTTAATCCCAGACCTTTCTTTTCATAAGAAATGTCTTCAAATAATTTTATAACATTATCAAGCTCAGTTTTCTGAGAAGCAGTCAAATGAGCAGCTGAAGTGATTGTACAAATTGAAGCTACGTCAGGAGTTTTGTAAGTAATATTTTTAAATAGTTCCTTGGCAAGACCGAACTTTAACCAAAAGTTAAAACCGAGAATAATAGGTGGTTCAAAAGATGGGATAACCAAAAATGGAATAATATGAGTAATATTATCAACAGTAACGGGGATGTCTAAAATTCCTAAAATACCACGAGATGTTCCGTCTGCAGTACTAGCAACGAGTTTAGAATCATGTCTAAGTGAAAAACCAAGTTTCAAAAATTCAAGATGTGAATCTGAACCAAGAACACAACTGTTCGCTCCACTATCCAGCAGTCCTGAAAAAGTATGATTGTCAACCTGAAAATCTAAATAGGGTCTAGAATCTGAGTTATCAACAAAAAGTACCGGGGCAACTTTATGAACTCCGAAGAAAATCTTTAAATATTCAAGCCAAGAAGAAAATTCAGTCTGAATTTCAGTTTCAGAAGGTTTAGAATTGGAAGTTACATTAGGGTTAATTATATTATTAATATTGTCATTCCCAGTCGATTCACTTTTCATTTTATTACAAAACGGTGATCGACCGGAGTCTACTAGTTTTTTGAATTACTACTAACCGTAGGTGAATTATCAAGACCAGAGTTACAGTTCTTACAAGTCTTAACAGTTACATCTTTTTGATTGCATTTGAAGCAAACTGTACCTTTAATAGTATTACAATCTTTGTAGTGGTGACCTTTTTTTCTACATTTCAGACATACAAAGTCTTCGTTAACCAAAACAGGGTTAAGCTTCTTAAGGTTAGTTGTAGACGTTCCAGACAACATGTTCATGTTAAAAGCATCAATTTCTTTACTAAGTTTTACAATTGAGTCCAAATGACTCATTGGCTTGCCAATAAAATGTACCATTAGTGACGGCAACATATTATGTCTAATTATATCAATTAACACAGCATCGGTCAAAGGGAAAGTTAACTGACTGGACATATCCATCATATCGATGATATATTCAGATAATGACTCCTTAGATTTCTGCTTGCGAGTGCGAAGTTTATATTCAAGCTGATAGTCGAAATCATTCTTATCAAAGCGTCGAATTAAAGCAAGTTTGAGTTCATACCATGATGTGGTGGTTGAACGGATGGATCTAAACCATTTGAGTGCATGGTCAGAGAGCAGTGAAGAGAAAGCACGGACGAGATAGGCTTCGTCTATATTGCGAGCATAGCGATATTCCTCAACCTGAAGTAAAAATTCGCGCACACAAGTGCGACCATTGAAATTTATTTTACATTTACTAAGGTCAGGCTGTTTTACAAAAGAATTGTTTGAATTGGACATTCTGTTATCTAAATGCACAGTATTATTATTAACATTGGGTAAATTCAATGAGTTAGGTAACATTGACCTTTCAGTACTATTACTAGTATTAGGGAAATCTGACAAAGTTATCAAATCACCAAGAGGAGGTATAGAATTATTCTGGAGCTCAAATTCTGTCTCAGTTCCTACAGAATGAAACGCTGGGCGCTCATTATCAACAGCAGATGTAGAAGGTTTAGGATTGTCCATGGTTATTTATTTTTTCAAAGTTAAGTTGAAAGTTAAGTTAATTTGAAAGTTAAGTCAAAGTTAAGTATGAAAATTTAAGCTACTACTTTTATAACAATAGGTAGGTATAAACCTTTAAATAACCGCAATAGACACAGCAAATACAGTCGTAGAAAAATCACAGCAGCAAAAATATCTAAACAGTAGATGTCCAAAAATATGTGAACATATAATAAAATGTCACAAACAAAAATAAAATGTCACAAACATAAATTTCAATGGTCGCACTTGTGTGCACAAGTGCGACCATTGAAATTTATTTTACATTTACTAAGGTCAGGCTGTTTTACAAAAGAATTGTTTGAATTGGACATTCTGTTATCTAAATGCACAGTATTATTATTAACATTGGGTAAATTCAATGAGTTAGGTAACATTGACCTTTCAGTACTATTACTAGTATTAGGGAAATCTGACAAAGTTATCAAATCACCAAGAGGAGGTATAGAATTATTCTGGAGCTCAAATTCTGTCTCAGTTCCTACAGAATGAAACGCTGGGCGCTCATTATCAACAGCAGATGTAGAAGGTTTAGGATTGTCCATGGTTATTTATTTTTTCAAAGTTAAGTTGAAAGTTAAGTTAATTTGAAAGTTAAGTCAAAGTTAAGTATGAAAATTTAAGCTACTACTTTTATAACAATAGGTAGGTATAAACCTTTAAATAACCGCAATAGACACAGCAAATACAGTCGTAGAAAAATCACAGCAGCAAAAATATCTAAACAGTAGATGTCCAAAAATATGTGAACATATAATAAAATGTCACAAACAAAAATAAGTCAGGTGAATGACCTTCAAAACCAGCAGAATATGTAAGAAAATAAATATCCCAAAAAGTTCACAAAAAGATAAGATAAGATAAGACAAGAGATTAACAGTTCAAAATCATGTCCCTGTTCGCAGGCGACAATTGTCACATTTGTGGGTCACTCTAAAGGGTGATCCCGCAACGGATCAGTAGAAAATTAAGGTTTTTAAGAAAGGTTAAAAAAATATTAGCCTGAGACCAAATATAAAGAAAAAGAGAAAGATAATTACCTCGGGCGCCAGGCCTCAGTGCCAAAAAGAAATGAAGAAAAGAATGCCAGATAGAAAAGTCGGAAAGAGTATTGGACTATTAATCTCAAGTCAGGGTGAACTGTTTAGGTGATATGAACAAAATACTATATCAACATTCATGTCATTTAATTTAGAAAACATACAGTGTAAATTTTGAGTTGTACAGGTCTAATGGTAGATATGTCTATCTTAAGTATCTTAATTTCGAAAATTTGGAAATACTATGGTTTTTTGGGTAACAATAATTTGAAATTTAGGTCTATAAGTTTATATATATATAGTTTAATTAAATCTGTGGTTTTGATAGGTCACCTGGTTAGGAATTAGATAAAATAACTTACAGTAAAGCAGAAATTAAAAAAGGGAACGCTACTCCTGGGGTCGCTGCTTGAAGACTGAGACGTTTCACGCCATCCCAGCTCCTTGCCTCGAACACACCGCGAAGCAGGTCCAGATCAGCAAAATGGTGAAGGTGTCCGTTGACGAAGTTAAGTTAGAATTTTAAGTTTAGAATAAGATAAAGTGTTACAATGCGAAAGGGCAGCAGAAAATCCCTCACATTGTAGAAACAATGAGGCAAAAAGAGGTTTTTTTAAAGAAACATGGGCAGCAGAAAAATCCCAAGGGAAGGTGAAAATATAGAAAAAGAAAGGAAAAGAATTCCAACTGGAATTGTATTAAATTGTGAATTTAAATTTCTCAAATGGTAAGTCATTCAAATTGAAAAAAAAAGAATTTAATTATTCAAAAGTGGTAAAAGTTTAAATTGGTCAAATTGTTTAATTTGGCTCAAGTTGTTTAAGTTGTCTCAAATTGGTCAAAATGGTTAAGTAGGTCAAATTGGGTGCGCAATGCTGTAACAAAGACAATAGCAACGCATTAGAATCTTATAAGAAACATTAGAAAGACGCTTCCTGAAATTCAAAAATGGAACGCAAAAAATAATTGGCGTGGAAGAATATGAAATACTTACCACCCAATTTGGAAGAAATAAATCCGGTTAAATCCATCGTCGGCGTCTAGCACTCAGATCCTGTTAGGCTTCAGGCTTCGCACGACTGAAATAAGCGAAATTAAATGAATTTTCGAAAATGGTCACCATGCGAAAACATGTGAACGAAATTTAGACAAAAGGAAAACTCACCGATGGATCCTCCCTCAAATTCGTCATTTAATGACGTCGCGGTACATGGCCCGCGATGCAGCAGCCGGTTTAATTAAGAAAGTCGAAGATTCACAAAGATATCTTTGGATAGAAAAGAAGATTGCCGAAAAATGAGCAGAAAATTTTGGCAAGAGAGAATGACAGTTCAAAAAGTTGCCATCCGAAAAACGAATTATCACTGTTGCCAGTTTTAAAATGTAAAATCGATTCAAGATCAATCAATAAACGCAAAAAAACGTCACTATCAAAGCTTGACAGGTGCCAAAAACCATCGACTTAAACAAAACGTCAAAAAGAAATTAACTTCAAATGTCAGAGATGACAGATATTTATATTTATTTATTTATTACTAGGCTATACATGGAACGTTGTAAACACCAACGTTACAATATATATGGAATTTTTGAAAAAATAATTTCTGCTGAGTTTGTTGCGGCGCTTCTTCTCAAGTAATGTGTCTAGAAAGCGCTGGTAAATTTATTTCTGACTTGTAAAAGTGCCCCAATGTGGCCAATTTGCTAAATAAATGATTGATTTGATTTTTAACACAATACTTGATAATGGATAGGTACTCTTAAGAAGTTGGCAACGTCGCATATAAAGCTGTCAAATGTTTCGTTGTTTTTATTAATTTCTCAATATTGCTGAATTAAAAAGGAATATAATAATTCTATGATTTAATGACGCGTCTCGTTTAATATTAGTTGGTTAGGTATTTAAATGATAAGATTACATTAAAATGCATGTAAACTGGGATGGAAAGTTTTCAAAAGATATTACTTCTATAATACTAAAAACTTCATGTTCCTATGATAATTGTTGCAATCTATACTTAATGATTTATTCAACCATAGAGCGATAATTCATGTTTTCATTCAGTAATATTCAGAAATTAATGAAAACAGCAAAATATTTGACAGCTATTTGCGACGTTGCCAACTTTCGGAGTAAACCCTCTTAATAACTTATTGAACTCCCTTAGTGCCTACATGAAATTCATAATTTGTAATTATTATAAATGTGTTATTTTCCAGCGCGACCCTAACGCCGTACGGTGGAAGAACAAGTGCCCCATCTGCCTGCAGACCTGGAAGACACCCACGGCTCTGCCTGTCTCTGGGTGAGTAATCGTCACCACCACCATCATCATCATCATCATCATCATCATCATCATCATCATCATCATCGTCATCATCATCATCGTCATCATCATCATCATCATCACCACCATCATCATCATCATCTATTTTTATACATATTAATGTAAAGTCTGTATGTTTAAATTTTGAAAAAAGAGGCCTGCTGAGTTTGTTGCGGCGCTTCTTCTCAAGCAATGGGTCTAGGAAGCGCTGGTAAATTCATTTCTGTTAAATTCATTTAAAAGTGACGTGTAAAAGTGCCCAGATGTGCCCTATTTGCTGAATAAATATTTTCATTTCATTTTCATCATCATCATCATCATCATCATCATCATCACCACCATCATCATCATCATCATCATCATCACCACCATCATCATCATCGTCATCATCATCATCATCTCTATGCTCCCTATCTTGTAGTAGAAGATAAAAGGATCGATCTAGTACTCGTAAGTAGGCCAAAGAAATCGGCACGCTTGATTTTCATATCTTTGGCCTTCGTGATATTGTTAGGAATTTATGGGATTCCCTTGATTTCTATCCAAAGTTCTTTTCCCGGGTCCCTCTAATAAGTTTCCGGGATTTCCGGGATAGTAGGTAGCCTATGTGTTATCCAGATTACAAACTGTTTGCCAGATTTCATGAAAATTGGCTGTGCCGTTTTAGCGTGATTGAGTAACAAACATCCAAACATTTAAAAATCCAAACGCACAAACTTTCGGGTTAAGGCCGTTCCTTGACCCAGCATCGTCAAATTGCTCATGTAAGATCATACTTTTCTAAGAAATGTTAGAAGTTAAAAATATGAAGAAAAAAAACATATGTTATATTTGATTATATCATCATTACATTGACAGCTTTCGTTACACGTTTCACGAAACTTCGCTTGATACAATTTAATTCCAAAGTAACCTCTAACTCGGACCTTTAATCCAACTTTACTCCAGTTTATTATATCAAACAGTGTAAAACTAAATATAACAGAAAATATATCCATATTATATGCATACATTGTCAGCTTTATAAATGCCATTGTTCCGGATGGGAACAAGGAAAATAGAAAAATAGGCTTTCGAAAGATTGGGTTTATTATAATTTATAATTTTACAGAAATTAGGTTCGAATTGTATGGAAGTTAAAATGCAAGTGATTGTGTGGTTGGCTTGATATGAGTGGCTGTCCTGTATGACGTATGCATGTGAATGCTTGTGATTGGGCAAATGCGATATGTCGTGATATGTAAGCGCTTTGATTGGTGTGTGAATGAATACAATGCAAATTAGGCTTTACGTATATAACAATAAGGTTGTTTCTTCCTTGTCTTCTTTCTTGAAGGCTTGAGAGCGGCGCGAACATCCTCCCGGCCATTGAAAGCTCCACGAAGCTTTCAATTCAATGTAAGTGGTCAGTGCTCGTAGGGCAGCAAACAAAGGCGGTTGAGCGCTCGGCGGACGGTCCCGTTGGCGGTGTGGACATCTGCAACTCGCGGGACTCCGTCGGACCCAGGGAACAACGTGCAGACTCGACCTAGGCGCCAGTATAGCGGCGGTGTCTCGTCTTTGATTAAAACTAGGTCATCCAGGCGCAGATCCTTGCATTTGACGCGCCATTTCGTGCGCTGCTGTAACTCAGCAATATATTCTGCAGACCATCGCTTCCAGAAGTGTTGACGCACTTGCTCTAGCCGCTGGAACCGGTTGAGGCGCGTAGAGCCGGGGTCCCCGTAGCTCGGTGACGGCAATGCTGTGAGCTGCCTGCCAATCATAAAGTGAGCAGGTGTGAGGGTTTGGAAATCATTAGGTGATGGACTGAGAGGACAAAGGGGTCGGCTATTTAGGATAGCTTCGACTTGAGCAAAGAGAGAAGACAGTTCCTCGAATGTCAAGTGAGTTTGCCCTAGTATCCGACGTATATGAAACTTGGCCGATTTTACACCGGCCTCTGCTGAGGCATTGAAGTGAGGAGCGTATGCGGGTGAAAATTTGAATTCTATTCCTCGTTGAGATGCAAAATCACAAATAAAATTTTCATTTATTTTAAAGAATTCTTTTATTTCTTTGGCTGCCGCCACGAAATTTCTACCGTTGTCACAGTATATCTTTTTAGGCAGTCCTCTGCGGGCAATAAACCTTTTTAAAGTTAAAATGAAAGCGTCTTTGCTTAACTCGCTTACCGCTTCTAAGTGCATGCACCTGTATCTTAGACATACAAAAATACACAAATAACATTTTGTAATTTTACAACCCCGACCTTTACGATCGGTGATTAAATATGGGCCAGCAAAGTCTGCAGCGACCAAGTTAAATGGGAAGTCGGGTTCGACTCGATCTGAGGGCAGATCGCCCATTATGTTGATCATAGTTTCGCCCTTAACTCGACGACACTTAAAACAACGCTCGTAAACGTCGCGAGCTACCTTACGGCCACCTAGAGGCCAGTACTGGTCGCGTATTGATGACATTAGCAGCTGGGGTGGGGCGTGCAAAAGACGATAGTGCTCGGCTTCAAAAATTAATTTAGTCAAATGGGTTTTACCGTTTAATAAAATAGGGTGACGCTTGTCATAGGGATGATTTGAATGGTCAATTCGACCACCGGCCCGAAGAATATTGTTTTCATCAAGAAACACGTTCAGTGAAATTAATTTAGATTTTTTAGGCAACGAATTTTTACTTTGGAGACAGGAAATTTCAGCTTCAAAGGCGTCTAGTTGAGCTAATTTAATTAGGTGATGCATTGCATTTCGGAGCTCATTTGCCGTCAAAGTACCCGTTATTTTATCATTGGGGTATCGAAGATTGTGTACAAATCGGAGTACGGTCGCGCATACTCTTTGGAGTCTTGTCAATTTAGAGAATCTAGTGACATCTATGAACGCCACTGAAGGTGCAGGCTCCGACACCAAGGCAGGCATTGCCTTTAGTTCGGGAAGTTCAACCGTCCTAGTATCGGAGATAGGCCATGAAGTTTCAGGCTGCGATAGAAAGGCCGGGCCGTGAAACCACAGGTCAGCGCCCTGGACGTTCTGGGGATCAACGCCCCGCGAACATAGATCCGCCGGGTTCTCACTGGTAGGCACATAGCGCCAGCTGTTAGGGTCAGAAAGTTCATTAATAGCGACTACTCGGTTAGCGACGAACGTTTTGGTCTTATTCGCAGATTGAAGCCAACCTAGGACGACTTTAGAGTCGGACCAGTAGACTTGGCGGTCTACTTTGCAGCGGAGAGCTTGCGCTGCAGTAGCGGCCAGTTGAGCGCCTAAAAGTGCGGCAGCCAACTCGAGTCTCGGTATAGTGGTGGCCTTGATGGGGGTGACACGGGCCTTACTACACAATAAATTGGTTTGCACGTTGCCTTCAGCATCTTGGGACCTCAGGTAAATGCAGGAGCCGTAGGCTTCCTGAGATGCATCAGAGAAGCAGTGCATTTCTATGCAAGAGGGGTTATCGATCACTACTCGTCTCGGTATTTCTAGTGACGAGAGTAATTGTAGATTTTGGCTGAATTTTAACCATTTTTTTTGGATGGCTTGGGGGACTTCCTCGTCCCAATCTAGTTTTAGGGACCACAAGGTCTGAAGTAGAATCTTAGGTTTGATTGTACACAATGATAATAGTCCTAGAGGGTCAAAGATTTTGAAGGTTGACGAAAGGATGGACCTTTTGGTTAGACTGGGCATAGGTGTATCACCTACTTGAAATTGTAGGTTGTCAGAGACGGGAGACCAGCCTATACCCAAAGTACTCGTGGCGTTACTAATTATGAGGTCGTCTTCCTCTGGTAAATAAGAACCGTCAAATAAGGTAGCTAGGTTTGACCGATACTTTCTAAGATGAAAGCATCCCTTGGCCAGCTCAGCTGAAACCTGACGTTGAATGTACTTTAAATCGTCTTCATTGTCGGCCCCTGTTAATAAATCGTCACAATAAAAATCATTTTGAATGATTGACTTTATCGAGGGGTCAGTACATTCTTCACCCAGCTGCCAAATGCACCTAGTAGTGAGGAAACTCGCACTAGAAAAGCCGTAGGTTACGGTATTTAATTTGAGAGTACGAATGGGCTCATTTTCGTTCTCCCGCCATAGAATGAGCTGCATGTCTCGATCTGAATCGCGAACGAGGACCTGCCGGTACATTTTCTCAATGTCCCCGGAAATAATATACTTATATTGGCGGAAACGCAACAGAATATTGAATAACGAATCTTGTATAACAGGTCCCACCCTCTGTAAATCGTTCGCCGAAAAACCGGAAGTAGTGCGGGCCGAGGCGTCGAACACGACGCGAAGTTTAGTCGACTCACTTTTAATCCGAATAACGGGATGGTGGGGTAAAAAATAGGCATTTTTAGGTTTAGGTATAGGCGATTCCGAGAGATGACCGAGTTCGGCGTACTCGTGGATAAAATCCGAATACATTCGTTTGAGCTCAGGCTGTTTTTTAAATCGGGCTTCTAAGTTCAAAAATCTATTTTTGGCTAACGGATATGAGTCACCTAAACAGTCCTTTTCTTCACGGAGCGGTAGGCCCACGCAAAAACGACCAGCGTCTGTGCGGTAGGTAGTAGATAGGTAGTGCTGTTCGCACAGTTTTTCTTCTGGGGTATAAGGTTTAGAGTTGGGGACGTTTTCAAGTTCCCAGAAGCGTTCTAGTTCTTCATGAATTGTAGGTAATGTAGGTTCCTTTTGTAGGAAATGACAGTAGGTAGTTTTTTGGAAACATTTAGGTTCGTTTTTGGGGAAAGTAGGCAGTGGACCTGCGACGAGCCATCCTAATTTGGAGTTCCTAAGAACAGGATCATTAGCTCCTAGTGAATGCTGATTGGAACCTACCAGGTCCCAAAATAGGTCAGCACCGATGAGCATGTTGATAGAGGAGGCCTCATAAAAGCTGGGGTCCGCTAGTTGAAAATTAGATAAATCGTAGCGACTTACGTCGAGGGTACATTTAGGCAGCTTATCAGCTATTGTAGGTATAACTAGGCATGTCATATTGACATTGAAGCTATTAAAAAGAGATTGAAGGTGTATGGAACAACGCTTCACCTCAGTAGTTAGGGGAGTGTCTGATAGACCGACCACACTGACCTTTGATGGCTGAGGAGACAGATTTAGTTCGTGTTTAACCCTTTCGGTGATAAACGACGACTGACTCCCGCAGTCAAGTAAAGCTCGAACTATCAAAGTCTCGTTGGCATTAGGGTTCTTTAATTGAACCTGGGCAGTGCACAACAACACCTCTGAGTTAGTCATAGCTGCCAAACTATGAGTGTGAGTTGCGCTTGAAGTAGACGCCATAGGCTGTTCGGAGACGTGCAACAAAGAATTGTGTTTTTGTTTACATAGGCGACAAGAACCTGGTAGCCTACACGCTTGAACCTGATGACCGACCCTTAGGCAATTTCGACATAAATTGAGATTCGATACCAAATGAATCCTATCCTCAGGTGCCATAGATTTGAATGAAGCGCACTCATAAAGGCGATGATGACCTTGGCACATTAAACATTCGATGGACGGCTTAGGCGAAGAAGGAGTGTTAGTAGTTAGGGCGAATGACTTGGTTTGCGGCCTGACAGGGGGCGGCGGTGGCAGGTATTTAGGTTTGTCATGTCTTTGTCTGTTGACTGTCTCCAAAACATCGGCACGATTTTTGAGAAAATCAAAGAAGTTATCTAAGGTAGGTATTTCGGGTAAGGAATTTCTATGATCCTCCCATTTGTAACTCGTTTTGCTGTCCAACCTTGCTGACACCATATAAATAATTAGGACATCCCAATTGTCGACGGGTAGTCCTAGCGTGCGGAGAGCTCGCAAGTTTTTATTCACGTGATCGACAATAAACCGAAGCGACTTGTCGGTCTCTCGCACGGCGTCGACGCTGAACAAAGCCTTTAGGTGATTATTTATTAATTGACGTTTATTATCATAGCGTTTACAAAGTAGTTGCCAAGCTTCGGAATAGTTCGCGTCTGTGACTTCCAAATTACATAGAACTCGGGCAGCTTCACCCTCCAAATATGAATTCAGGTAGTGAAATTTATGGATATTTTTAATTTTAGAGTTTTCGTGAACCAAAGAAATATAAGTTTCCTTAAATTCCAGCCATTTAAAGTACGTCCCATCAAAATTAGGGATCTTAATTACGGGCAATCGAAAACCAAGAGCATCACAACTGCTGGCGTCATGATGGCAATGCGGTGAAGCTGAACTAGAAGTGTCACTAGCTGCTGGATTAAGTTTACACTGCATGTTTATAAATTCCTCGGCAGTTGAAATACAATCGTCAAATTCTTGTTCAGTAGTATCGCGAGTATTTAATTCGTCGGCTTGGTTTGAAGAATTGGAAATTTCTATTTGGCCTTGCACCTCATCGAAATCACAAAATAGCGTTTGCAATCTCGACAACTTTCGTGAAAGATTATTAATATCTATTTGAGAAACCTTGTCCAAAGTAGTGACACTAGTTAAATAGTTTTTAAATTTAGTTAAACGGCCTTTAATTGAGCTACGTTTAAGTTTAAGTTTTTCAAAAGAATCAGAATCAGAAGTTGCCATAGCGAAAATTGTCCAGATAATTCAAAAGCAATGAAAGTAGGTCAATAGGTAAGTAAATGAATACAATACGCTCCTCGTCACAATGGATCAGCTGGCCGGTGTCGGGACGAGCGGCAGGCTGTTGCTAACCGGTTCCTCGTCGCCGGCGCAGGCGCATTCAATAACGATGCAACTGCTTAGGTATCTGGAATTGATATTTACGAACGGCTAAGTAGCTGATTTTTAACAATAAGAAATAGGGATTGGGCGATTGCGTAAGAGTTGTAGCTAATTGGACTTGAAGAAAGTGGAAATTATCAGTGTTTTTAAGATTCAATTAGTGACTAGTTAACGCGTAGTTAACTTTAGTGCAATTTTAGGTTATGTTTAACGAAGTGGTGTAAAATAGGTTGCAAAAGGACAGATTTTGGTGAATAGGCTAGTGCAGTAGGCTTATAGCATAGAACAAGCACTTAATTAGGCACTAAAATGTTGGATGACTTGCAAAATTTGAAATGGGTAGGTAAGTACTAAGTGGTGTATTTGTAGCCTACGTAACGCCTTGCTTAAGCTTAATTAGGGATTGAAACCGATGATTATTTGAATTTATAGCGCTTAGCAAGTGCAAGTAGCGGGAAATATTGAAGAAATAAGACAGACCAGAGCACTCGAGAAACTGATTCCCTAAATGCACAAATCAAAGGGGAGAGAACTAGGAGACAGATAGGAACGGGCTCACTTGTCAGATAGGGCAGGCAGGCGAAGATAGGGCACGGGGCGGCCCACGTGGGGGCTCCCGGTGCTGGCACTGCTGACGGCGGCGTGGGCGCGGTCCGGTTAGGCGTCTCTGTGGCGCTGCTGACGGCGGCGTGGGCGCGGTCCGGTTAGGCGTCTCTGGGACGCTCTGGAGCGGAGGCCTGGCTGCACGGCGCACGGTAGGGCACAGCTGATGCCTTGGCGCTAGTCCAGGAATCTAGGCGTTGCGCGATGCGCTCGTGGCGATGGCCTCGTGTAGTCGCTCGGGAGCTGGAATCTCAAGACCTCGTAACCCGATTAATGCTGCAGGTCCTGTCACGGTCGCCACTTTGTTCCGGATGGGAACAAGGAAAATAGAAAAATAGGCTTTCGAAAGATTGGGTTTATTATAATTTATAATTTTACAGAAATTAGGTTCGAATTGTATGGAAGTTAAAATGCAAGTGATTGTGTGGTTGGCTTGATATGAGTGGCTGTCCTGTATGACGTATGCATGTGAATGCTTGTGATTGGGCAAATGCGATATGTCGTGATATGTAAGCGCTTTGATTGGTGTGTGAATGAATACAATGCAAATTAGGCTTTACGTATATAACAATAAGGTTGTTTCTTCCTTGTCTTCTTTCTTGAAGGCTTGAGAGCGGCGCGAACAGCCATGTTTTTAGACGGTATTTTTATAGAAATTAAAACGCGTTAATACTAACTAAATCGGGCGTTCTGTGCGTAGCGCTTTCTCTTCCACTCGTCCCACGAGTGACAGTGACGGCTGAGCTGGGTACAAAAACAGCCTTAATATTGGTATGTATTTATTAATAAGAGTATTATTATTTACCAGGTTGATATTCTGCTACGCGTGCATTTCCCGGCACGTGCGCGCGCACAAGTCGTGCCCCGTCACGCGCTGCCCCACCGCCGAGGACGCACTCGTGCGCATCTACATCGACTAACTCTTGCGCAGCCTGCGTACGGTACACATCGGCTTGGCTATGGAGTGTGGAATGTGTCTTGGTAAGGAGCGCAATCTTATATGGCGAAACAGTTGAAAACATGTCCAGCGGATTTGATAAGCTACAAAACAAAACGCACTCTCCTCACAACCGTTTTCGCCTCAGCAGCGCCATCTGAAGGCGCTACTGTAGACTATCCGCCTAGGTGGCTTGACTGGAGTGGCGACCGCAGCGCCCCCAACCTACCCGATTTGGTGTCCACTTTTGGAACTATAAAGATTGCGCTCCTTTACTTCAACCCTCCATAGGCTTGGCCACATCGGAAGGGTTCAAAATATAGCTCAAGGGCTATATTCGAAGTCTTAAAATAAGGATCTCCCTGTTCCCTATAGGATCGCTCACGCGTCAAGTTGAACTTTAAATCTAGCTGCTTAAAGTTCACGCGTGAGGGATTCTATAGGGAACAGGGAGATCCCTATTTAAGACTTCGAATATAGCCCCTGATAAGCTATATAGTAGGTAGCGATCTTCTACTATCTAAAGTCCCGCGCCTTCACATTTCAAAACGCTTCATTTTTCTTATTATTATTTAAAAAGCACCACCAACACTCTCAACGCATAGTTGATGGCTGTCTCAGCACGCACACATGTGTCGAGAGTGTTGGTGGTGATTTTTAAATACATTGAAGCGTTTTGAAATGTGAAGCCGCGAGACTTTAGATAGTAGAAGATCTCTATAGATAATGTAAAATGGATAGGGGAAATCTAATCTAATCTAGGGGTAAGCTAACCTCGGGTTAACCTCTAACTCTACGTCAAATCCATACAAATAAATCTGAGTTAAGCCGTTAACCCGAAGTTAATAGTTTGGTCCAAGTGGGCCTCAATAGTTGGAAGACTGATTTTGTATATTACTGTTGACGATTTTATCGCATTGGCATAAGGTTTATTATTATACGTTACTTTAGTGAAGGTAAAAGGTATATTTTTTTTAATAAAAAAATCTAAAACATTGATAATGCAGTTTTATTATTACAAAATTGTAATTTAACAGTAAAAAGTTAAAAACATCTTTATTATTATAACTGTATCATATCGCTTAGTTTTCGCTTAGCTGCGGGAGTAATCGTGGCAACATGTTTTAGGCCCATATTAGACTGTCATATTCATAGGTTGTTCATATAAATTTTACTCCTATACACGGTGAACTTGAGTAACCCGAATAATTTTACCGGCGTATACCTGAGGCCGTAAGAAAAAATATATAAATGAAACCAGGTTGAAATATGATTTTTAACTTTTTTTTTCCATACGATTTCTGACCGACTCCGACTGGGGTCGTATGGAATAAAATAAGTTAAAAATCATATTTCAACCTGATCTCATTAACATTTTTTATTCCTTACGACCTCAGGTATACGCTGGTAAAATTATTCGGGTTACTCAAGTTCACCGTGTATATCTATGAACATATTTATATGGCAGTCTAATATGGGCCCGAAAGCCTAGCAGTCGCACAGGGGGTCGCCCAGTTATGCGAAGTGACTTCTAATCTATGAATCAGCCAAGTGTATATTAGCATAGAGAAATTATACAAGAAGAGTGGCAGAGTCTATACTGTAGTGCGTACTCCGAAACCCGCGTTAATACTAGATCGACATCTAGCTTCCGGTAGCTGAACCCTGATTACCCGACCGTTTAGCAGTTGCTCCGCTACTTGCAGCTAGATGGCGAGCCGAACGCAAAGTGTATTTCTAAACGATTTACAACTAATATTATAACTAGAACTCTTTTTTGAAATCGTCTTATTCCACAGAGACTTCGGGTTGTAAGTTTTAAACTGTTAAGCAATAAAATATGCTTTGCGCTCGGCTCGCCATCTAGCTTCAAGTAGCGGTAGCAACTGCTAAACGGTCGGGTAATCGGGGTTCAGCCACTGGACGCTAGATGTCGATCTAGTGTTAACCCGGGTTTCGGAGCACGCACTACAGTATGGGCTCTGCCACTCTTCTTGTATAATTTCTCTATGATGTTGGTCTACAAATACTCGACGTCCGTAATGACCCCCTGGAGATACAAGTGCGCGATCTGTCGGCCGTTGGCGGCGACGAGCACGATCCTGGGGACGGCGGCGTGATGGAGCACGGGGGTGGAAGGCGCGGGGGGCGCGGCGTGCGCGGGGGGCAGGGACGCCACGTGGGCGCGGAGGGCCCCCCGCGAGGGGAACGTCGCCGCGCCGTACACCACCCCGGGGGAGGACACGGCCGTCCAGGGGAGGGGGGTGTCGAAGTAGCCGCCTTCGCCCTGCGGACAGTACATTGTATCATTGTTGTAGTACATTGTATCATTAGGGAGCAAAATGGTATATTTGATTGAAAATGTAGATGTGACGCATTGAATCAAGAGCGATGCGAAAAATTTCAGAACTGTAAAATCTTGAGCTAGCGAGGGATTTAAGCTATGTCACCCAAGGTGTAAATAATTTTGCTACCGTGTTGTACACTCTGCTTTTCACTCCTTTTATAAGAAATGAAAACCAGTAGCATCAGGGAGCAAAGTCGTGCTTTGCTTCCTAGGGAGCTCCCTGAGGGACGTTTTTTGGCTGAACTGATGATGATAATCTCAACGTTCTGTTGGATATGGAAAAAAAACTGATAAAAACCATGGACGTTTTTCTAAGTTGTGTGCGTGTCAAAGGCTTATTATTTGGTATTTCTAACCTCAAAAGTAAAGTAGTTGGTTGCCGATACCTATTATTATGATGGGTGGCGGTCACGTATTGATTAGCGGTTTCAAAAAAAAGGTAGGTATGAAGGACGTCTAATTTGTAACCTCAAAAGTGGACACAGCGTAGTGGTTGCCCCTCTTGGCCGTGACGACGGAGACCAGGCCGCCATCTTGGTTGACGATGGGCGTGCCTGCGACGTAGTGATTGGCTGACTCGAAGCTCGGGGCGCAGCGCCACTGCGCCAGCGCGCCGTCGCTCGACGTCAACAGCATGCGCTTGCTGCGGTTTATGAACACCTGCGAATATAACGTAGACATCCTCAAATAATCTGACCTTAAGAATAAGCTCTTTGAAGTGGCAGTGGGCCGGTCACATCGCGAGAACTGCGGATAGTCGTTGGAGTAAACGCGTTCTTGAGTGGAGACCACGACAAGGCGAGCGAAGTGTAGGGCGCCCTGTTGCCAGGTGGAGTGACGATTTGCGCAAGGTGGCCGGTGTAGATTGGATGCGGCACGCCTTGGACAGAGCTCATTGGCGTGCATTGGGTGAGGCCTACGTCCTGCAGTGGACTACTATGGGCTGTTGATGATGATGATGATGATGAATCTGACCATGAATTAGTTAAGTTATTTAAGTAATTTGTTTCATCCAGAGATGCAGAGTGAATCGTTGGCCAGGGTAGTGGTACACACACATTTACACGTGTACCGACGTCCTCGCACGCAAATATTGACACTTGATTCGAATTGTGTTCGAAATCGTTCTTTTATAGGCCGTGTTCGCCGTGGTGACTCAGGGCTGCTTCTTTCTATGTGCCTAGGTAGTGTGAAGATCTTCTACTATCTAAAGTCCCGCGCCTTCACATTTCAAAACGCTTCAATTTTTAGGGTTCCGAAGTCCACAAGGAACCCTTATAGTTTCGCCATGTCCGTCCGTCCGTCCGTCCGTCCGTCCGTCCGTCCGTCCGTCCGTCCGTCTGTCCGCACTATTGCTCGGAGATACTTAGGTCTAGAGAGCTGTAATTTGGCATGAATATGCATATTAGTTACGCTGACAAAGTGGTACAATAAAATTTTGAAATATATTTTTTTATAGGGTACCTCCCCTACTCGTAAAGTGGGGATGTAATTTTTTTTTCTTGCGTACCCCATGTTGCGGCATATCGTTGAATAGGTCTTAAAAAAATATTGTGGGTTTGTTAAAACCATTTTTTGATTAAGTGATGCGTTTGTGAAATATTAAGCTTTAAAGTGCTATTTTTTGTTAGAGTCACGTGTCCCCCCCCCCCTGCCAGCTAAATGGTGGTATTTGGATGGCTGAAAAAAATCACGGTTGTGGCATATATAACGTAGTTGACAGAAAAACTATCAGAGCTAAGTAGGCTGTACAAACTTACGAGTAATAGTCGACCAACTTATAATGATGATTTTTCTCGAGCGGCAGGGGCGTCGGGCGGGCACGTCATACCACAGGCTAGCTAGATGCTAATAAGTCTTAGAAAGGTACTGTGGGCATCCTCAACTTCGGAACTCTATAATTTGCGCGTGGCCCGACACGCACTTGGCCGGTTTTTTTATTATTATTTAAAAAGCACCACCAACACTCTCAACGCATAGTTGATGACTGTCTCAAAACGCACACATGTGTTGAGAGTGTTACGGTGCTTTTTAAATACATTGGAGCGTTTTGAAATGTGAAGGCGCGGGACTTAGATAGTAGAAGATCTCTAAGCTTAGGTGACAAAGAGCGTTTTTTTTTGTTTTGTTTCATTCGCAAGTTAACACTACAACATCAAGATAAAGACGGGAGGTAGGTACGATACGTCCTGTCTCCTAACCATTAGAACATCCGCAAGCCAATAGATGGTCGCTGCGCGGATTTTCAAGACCTTCCCCACGTCATCAGACTTGTCAGTCCATCTTATTCGTGATTCATTTTATACTAAATAGTTAGTAGTTGTTGGTGCGTTATTAGTGTTATTACCTTCTCCGCGGTGTGCTCGTCGACCCGAACGTAGGCGAGTTCGCCGAGTGGCGCCAGCGTGTCCTCCGTGAAGATGTCGCAGTAGTGATGCGTCTTCTTAGCCATCTCGATAACCTACAACAGCCGGACAAGTCATGAACGGATTTTATTGTTTGCCCACTATGCCAATTGGTTTGAAACAAATTGCACTTTGCAACAGGGAATGGCACTCATTAAAGTTCGCTTCGTTTGAAATGTCACATGAAAGACTGAAATATCAGAAAATATCATTTAGTCGGTCAGTTAATACGAAATACAATAAATACGAAATTAAACCAAACTGTAGTTCCCAAATAAGGTTCAATTTCGTATAGAAAAAATGACGATCGTGTTGAAATAAATTGCCGAAGACATTTGCCACAAACGGCGCAATTGGTTTGGATCCGAACAATGGAGAAAAAAATGGTTTGGACTGGGGAAACCAGTGGCAAATGCAATACAGGGCCTATATTCGAATATCCTATCGCCTATAATCTTAAATAGGGATCAGCGAGAGCTGTTCCCAATAGGATCGCTCAGGCGTCAAGTTGAACTTTAAATCTAGCTCCTTAAAGTACACGCGACGCGTGAGCGATCCTATAGGGAACAGCGAGATCCCTATTTAAGACTGCGAATATAGGCCCAGCGGCCTCTCTGTCTAAGACAGCTCGCATATTGCGTATGGTCACTTGGTTGAAGAAACGGTCGTCATCAGACACCCACTACTCACCTGTTCCTCGCTGCAGCAGTGGATGGGCACGACGGCCCCGAAGGAGGCGTACTTGCGGCCTTCTCGCTCGTGCAGCTCCGCCGGGATGCTCAGCGCCTCCACCAGGCCTTTGTAGCCTTCGTTCAGGACCGTTCGCTTAGACATGGTCACCTGCAAGACATAGCGGCTTACAGCGGCGCCTCCAGGGCGTCTATAGTCCACGAAGTGATTCTATATGGAACGGAAAAGAATCTCCCTATGGCTTCTCGGATAAACCTTTTATTCGAGACGACAAAAGCGACTTCTAAGTGAGCCACTAGATCCCATAATCCAAACGTCGTTCGGCGCGTAAAGTGAAATCTGACCCCGCGCAGTCCAACCAATCGTGAACGTGTACGAGCGAGATGAACTGACGAACGCATTCATGGGTAAATTGCGCATGGGCAAATTAAAATTCTATTGTACGAATAATTTGCTCTCTCCTTATTTTGGATATGGGAATCCTATAATATCCCTATGTATAGACTCGAGTAAGGCAATAGCTTGCCAAGCGTGTGAACGCACCATAAGCAATTACTACCTCAGCCTATTTGCGTCCCACTGCTGGGCACAGGCCTCCTCTCATCACGAGAGGGTTGGGCTATAGTCCCCACGCGGGCCCAGTGCGGATTTGGGACTTCACACACATCTTTGAATTGCTTCGCAGATGCGTGCAGGTTTCCTCACGATGTTTTCCTTTGCCGAAAAGCTCAGTGGTAAATTCAAATTTAACTTCGCACATAAGTAAACTTAGAGGTGCGACCCGGAATCGAATCCCCGACCCTCTGCATGAGAGGCGGTAGGTCGAACCACTAGACCACCACGGCTTCACCATAAGCAATTAATAAATTATAAATGCCTGCCTACTGAATAGGTACTGATACAAAATCAGATAACGCCGGCGCCGCCTTAGATAAAATAAAAATGTGTTTACTCTGCTACGATACGGGCCATAAACAAATCACATATTATAACAACAAAGAAGCTAATAGGTAAGCACGTCGAACGACGTTTGGCCTTTGGGATTTACAAGGGATTTACCGACTCACTTAGCCGTCACTTTGACGTACCGAATAACTGGTTAGTGAAAAAAATAGATAGTGAAATTCTTATTCCGGTCGCTATAGGATCACTTCTAAAATCGCAGTAGTTACAGTCCTTCTGTAAAAACCAATACTTACCTACTTGAAAAAATATTTCAACGGCACAGAAGCACAATATAACAAACCTTGACGCTTTTCAGCTCAATTTCGACTGTTGTTTTTGAAGATGTCAAAAAAAAGGGCCTCTTCCAAACCGCTGCGGCTAGGTGCGGCTTTAGACTGGCAGATAACCAAATATTTATCACGATAACTTATACTTACGACCGATAAGGAAATATGACGTATAATTAACACTTTCAGTGCTAGCGACTACTTTTTATACAAAAATAACTCCTTGAGAATTAAGAGGATTACGGTGGATTCGAGTGGCACAAGAGTGTTGACCCGTCTCAAATGATGAAATATTTACATGCAACATTTATATTTACATGCACATATTACATGTAAGTAATATTAATTACATCTACCGCGCGGCTAAATTCCTAGTAAGACGTATCGGCCGAGTGTCCTCACTTTAAATTAAAATTAAATAGTTCCTTTGCATGGACTAGCACAAAATTTACTGCATCGTGAAGCCTGGACCTCTAGTAATAAAATTCATTTGTTTTCAAAAGTAGTGTTAAGGTGATAAAAGTGCTATTACAGTGTTAAAGAATCCGCTTTATTTTATACGAGACGGTAGGTCGGTGTAGCCGCCGTGCCGCGCGAGCCGGCCGGCAAGGTGTAAGCGACCTTCGCAAGCCCGGTACCACGATACCGTTGTGTTTACTCTCGCTGCCGCTAAATTATCGCTGCGTTGCGTGGTAACGGCAGGATGAGTTGCGCCGGCTGTTTACAAGATATGCTCCAAAAGGAAGAGGGGATCTCGTGTGCGTCAAAAGGTTGTTCAAAACGATTCCACACAGCCTGTGCTAATGCTTCATTCCTAACTAAAGCAGAGGTAAATACCTGGGTGTGCCCGGATTGTTCGGCGAAGGCAAGGAAAGGTGGGGATAACACACGCACTCCAGTTCGCGGCATCACGGATAATGTCACCACGCGTAAAAAGGGTCCCGCTCCCGCTACTCAACCACCGCAGCGTTCATCACCTGACAACCCGAAGGCCCCGATTCGCGACGCTGACGCGATGCACTCTCTTTCGTCAGACATAAACCTTCTGCGCAAGGACGCGACAGATATGTGGGACTCTTTTAAGGCTCGTCTCGATGACCTCTATAATAAAGTAGCGAGCTTTGACGCCAGACTCAAATCTCTAGAAAAACTAGAAGATGAAAATATTATCCTTAAGGCTAAGGTCTCTGAACTTCAAAGTCAACTGGATAACCAAGCCCAAGCAAACCTAAGAAACGAGGTAGAAATTACGGGCCTCGAGGAGCTCTCCGGTGAGAACCCCTATCATCTGGTATTAACTACCGCGGCAAAACTGGGTGTCGAACTGGATGACAGAGATTTGGTGTTCGCATCCAGGGTTGGTCCAAAGCGTCAGATCAGTGCCAATAACGAGAACTCCAAACATGGCACCCAACGCCCCTTGGTCGTTGCTTTTGTTCGTCGGACTAAACGGGATGAATTCTTAAAGCAGGCCAGGGTTCGCCGGAACATAAGAAGTACGGACATAGTCGAACAAGGGTCAGACTCTATAATCTATGTTAACGAGCGGCTCACAGGCTCCAACCGGCAGTTGTTTCGGATCTCCAGAACCTTCGCAAATGAGCAAGGTTATAAACACTGCTGGGTGCGCAACGGTGTCATCTACATCAGGAAGCAAGACGCAAGCCAGGGTAGCCCAGCTACTCGTATCAGATCCACCGACGACCTCAGCAGGCTGTCCAGCTCTTCCTCGACGCCGCCGCTCGCATCGGCGGGCCAGCATGGAGACAACCATACTCAATCATAATTCCTGGGATCCTTACAAAATTTGCTTTACCACTACTTCGTGCACTTGTTCCCTTTTACAAATAATGTTAATAGTGCTGTTACTTGTTTTCGTGTTCCGCTACGCATACATTTCCTACATACATACTACACATACCTATTTACACAATCTAATACCTACACTTACATCATTACTCACATGCACTCACAAATTTACGGGGGGTAATCCTGTACTCGGGCGAACTTCAGTTTCAATGTATCTGGCATTAACTGGCTTTATGAAATGTTGTCCCTCCTCCACGTTCCCATGGGTTCCTTAGATTTAATAGATGATATTGATCAATCTTTCGAAATTAAATGCCATTCTTTATCAAATCCAGAAAACTGCGCCCCCGTGCTGTCAAGGTATTCCTTAAAAATTTTAAACGTAAACATCAGAAGTATTAGTAAAAATTTCGACAGTTTTCTTGTACTGCAAAAAAGGCTTAATGTTGAATTTGATGTTATTGTGTTCAGTGAATGTTGGATCAATGAAAACTCGACAATTGGACAGCTTCATGGCTACGCTTCTTACAGCTCTAAAAAGTTTATTAACAAATCTGGGGGCGTGACTGTTTATATTCACAGTAAGTGGTCACCAATCTTTTCTGAACTGGACATTGACGATGCCAACTGTGTACTTGTTAATGTACCCCATCATTTCTCTGTTGTTGGCATATACAGGTCTCCGAGCTTTCATAACGCCGATGCTTTCACAGTTTCCCTCAATTCCGCCTTGAACTCAGTCGAGTCTTGTCCTTGTCTTATCCTCACTGGGGATCTCAATATTGATATTCTGGACTCTGCCCAAACTAATGCTCAAACTTCAGATTATCTCTGCACTTTGGCTGAACACGGTTTGGTCTCCTGTATAAGTGCTGCTACTCGTCAGAGGTCTTGCTTGGATCACATTTTTGTGCCGTCCCGTTGTCAAGCAGAATCAATTGTCTGCTCTGCTGAACTAACTGATCACGATCTAACCATGGTGGGTATCGCTCTTCACACAGAAAAACCGTTAAAACCGGATCGTTTAAAAACGATACTAGATACCCAGTCTTTAAGAGGGGAACTGGACTCCATGAATTGGTCATCTATGCTATGCAGCCCTGATTTCGATATTGCTGTGAATAATTTTTCTGAGACGATCACGAAAGCTGTTGCTAATCACACAAAGACGGTAAAAATTAGTCGGTCCAAATATACTCTCCAGCCTTGGATGACTCCTGGTCTAATCCGTTGCTCAAAGCATAAAGACAAGTTACATCTAGAAGCTCGTAAGGACCCTAACAATCCTTTTAAGAAACTTGTCTTTACCCGATACAGGAACTTTTATATTTCCCTATTGAGACAACTAAAGTCCGATTATGACAAAAGAGATCTCTTGGAAAACAAAACTGCGCCTCGTAAATTATGGAAGTCAATAAATCGCATCACACATAAGCCTAAAAAATCCTCCCCTTCAGAAGAACTTCTGAACGTGGGATCCACTCCGGAGGAGTCCCTAGATAAATGCAACAATTACTTCTCGACGGTTGGTTATAGCTTAGCTAGCTCTATATTATCAAATCTAAAGGAAACTCAAGAATCCCTAGCGAATAATACATGTCTGAGTTCGTCTGTATGCGGTTCGTTTTTCATTGAACCCACCACTCCACAGGAAGTACTCGGCCTTATTAATATGCTTGATGCACGAAGCGCCCCTGGGCCCGACGGTATTGGCAATGGTCTTCTAAAGGAAATTGGTGACATGATCTCTGAGCCTCTCTCTACCATCTTTAACCGCAGTATTTCTTCGGGCTGTTTTCCACAGAAATGGAAAACTGCTTCAGTCATACCGATCCATAAGGGTGGGCCTTCTGATACCCCTAGCAATTTCCGCCCGATTTCTCTTTTGGGTGCCTTTTCTAAACTACTCGAGCGGGTGATTAATAAACGTTTCGGCAAATTCCTTGAGCAAAATCGTCTTCTCTCCGACCGTCAGTTTGGTTTTCGGTCCGGCAAATCCACCGAAGATGCTGTATCTCTGTTGTTGGACAAAGTTACATATGATCTCGATAGGAATCGAAACTGTGTCGCTGTTTTTCTTGATTTAGCTAAAGCTTTTGATACGGTTTCGATTCCTATCCTTCTTAAAAAGTTAGAGTACCTCGGAGTCCGCGGAATTGCTCTAGAGTGGTTTAGAAGCTATCTGTCGGGCAGGAGTCAGGTGGTTAAAATTGGTGATAGAATCAGCGGGTCAGAGTCTTTGTCCTTTGGTGTGCCACAGGGCAGTATTTTGGGACCTACTCTTTTCAATACGTACATTAATGATCTTATGTCCCTCAATATTGATAATTGTGAATTTATATGTTATGCGGATGACACAGTTTTATTGTTTCATGGCCTGTCCTGGCATGAAGTACAAGATGCAGCACTTTTAGGATTAAAAAAAGTAACCACCTGGCTTAATAACAATCTCTTGACCCTCAATGAAAATAAAACGCAATACTTGTGCTTTCACAAAACTGCTTCTTCTCGTCCCAATATCCCAATGAGCTGTCTTAAATTACATGCCCCAGACTGTGTGATTCCCTTATGTACATGCACCTGCACTAGTATAAATAGGGTTAGTTCTTTGAAATACCTTGGAATCATGTTGGACGAAAATCTTAATTTTAAAAATCATATATCCGTTACCGCCGGCAGAGTACGAAAATTAATATATGTTATGAAACTGCTGAGAAATTGCGGCGATAAACACCTAATAAAAATGGTTTACTATGCGCTTTGCCAGCCTATTTTAAATTACTGCATTCTTGCTTGGGGCGGTTGCCCCAAGACCACATTGATTCTCCTCGAAAGATCTCAAAGGGCTTTGCTCAAGGTCTTTCTTCTGAAGCCTCGGCGTTACCCTACGGCAGCCCTTTACAAGGAAGCTCAAGTTTTAAGTATACGGAAATTGTACCTATTAAGAACTGCAGTCTATATGCATAAGCAAACCCTACGTCTACCTACATACACAGAGATGCTAAAAATGCGCGTTTTCAGGGTACCTACGGTTCCTATTAGGACAGCTTTTGCAAAGCGTTTCAAAACGTTTCTTTTCCCTCATATTTATAATTTTATGGTTAAAAAATGCGATTTAAAGCGTTGCCGTCTTCCTGAAGCGCAAAAGAGGCTAATGTGTGTAATATCCACGCTAACATACGAGGAAGCAGAAACTGTCCTAAAATAAATGACTACTTCGCTACTTACTTCTATGCTTCGTAAAAAAACCTTATATTCTCCCCCCCCCTCCCCCACTCTTTATCCTCACTACTTGTGCAACCCCACACTCACACACACTCCACACTCATATTCACACTCACTCACGACTATCTCAGTCATCTCAAGAATACTTCACATCGCAGTATGCAGTCTAACTACGTTAAGTGCTTATTTATAGAAATATATATATATATTATTTTAACATTATATATTACAGTAACTATTCCTTTTATGCCATGTATATTGTCATATAATATCATTCTTTCCTTTGTATTAGTATTTAGCCGCAGTGAAATTATGTGTTAACTGTGTTTGATTTGATTCCCACGATACAGGCCTTGCCTAGTGTGGGTGTCACTGCTAAACGGTAAAATAGTGTGTACAACTTTGAGAAATAAATAAATTTGTATTTGTATAATTTGTATTTGTATTTGTATTCTCAGTTGGGTCGTGCTACTACTACTACAGCCTATCTGCGTCCCACTGCTGGGCACAGGCCTCCTCTCATCACGAGAGGGTTTGGGCTATGGTCCCCACGCGGGCCCAGTGCGGATTGGGGACTTCACACACATCTTTGAATTACTTCGCAGATGCGTGTAGGTTTCCTCACGATGTTTTCCTTCACCGAAAAGCTCAGTGGTAAATTCAAATTGAATTTCGCACATAAGTAAACTTAGAGGTGCGAGCCGGAATCGAACCCCCGACCCTCGGCATGAGAGGCGGTAGGTCAAGTAGTTGGGGCGTGCTATTGCATTTAAATTCTTCAGTAGTTGTTGGTGACCACTAATCTGATAATTAAAATACTGTTATCGAAAATCAATAACCATAATATTTTAAATGTGACGGATTCAATTTAATAGCTTTATTCAACTCAAGAACAATTCTTCGAAACGAATCGAGCAAATGTAACATTACAATCATAAAGCCACGTGTAGAAGAATATGAAAGTGAGACAAGCTATACGAAAAAATTCAGAATTTAAAAAGAAAACGTCCGTTCGTTCACACTTCACTCAAAACCACAAAACCGAGGACCGTCCCGATAAAACCGACAACCACACACACCCTACAATTGGGACACTTTCTATGCTCACATTACGCATAACGACATTCGCGACCCTAATTCAGGGCTGTAAGGTCCACAATGGCGGTTTGTGGGTCATAATAGACAAAGGTCCCGGAGAAACCCATGCCCTTATTCGCGTATTTATGTAATTGACTGCAGCCAGAGTCTAGGGGTTACAGCTGGGTTCAGAATCGATGGTGATAAGTATCCACCGCCACCTCAGTTTATGCCCAATTGCCCACTAAGCTTCTACCCGCAACTTCGTCAGCTTAACTAGGTAAGTATATCATATAATCTACTTTTACCATCATACTAAACTTCCACCCTCCTTTTTACCCCCTAAAAAAGAAAGTATATTATGATTTAGTCTAGTACGCTCGTAAATTATCTGTGTACAAAACTTCAGATGTTTCAAATAATATACATAGAATAGTACATCATCATCATCATTTCAGCCGAAAGACGTCCACTGCTGGACATAGTCCTCCCCCAAGGCTCGCCACTCAGACCGGTCCTGTGCTTGCTACTTGCTTCCACCGGTTTCCCGCCACTCTCACGAGGTCGTCGCTCCATCTTTTCGGAGGCCTACCGCTGTTGGAGGCGTAAATTATTCTTTACGGGGTATTTTTAACGTTTATTTACAGGAAGCGAAATATACCGCTAAATAATCAAATGACAGGATCTAGTCTAATTTACTGCAGTAATTTTATATTCAAGTAGGCACTTGAAATTCTAGACAAAGCCAGTCGATTCAAGTGTATCATAAGCAACCTCACATACCAATACCATACACCAAATAAGGTGCCTAGCCAAGTTACGTAGCTGTACTAGTCTCTAGGTCATTTAGATAAGCCACTCCATACGATTCTAAAAAACTCACTCTACCATATTTATCCTAATAGTGTCATACATATTTATTCAATAACCTTATATTATGATAGCATTAATAAAATTTCCGTATAAAGAAGGTACTAGTATTTTATACGGAAATTTTAATAAGATTTCTTATTCTTTTTTGTAAAGCTTGGGTTAATCATAATTAATAATTGAGGTAAGTATCTAATGGTGAATTTTAAATAATAATATAATGTTTGCGATAGATTTTAAACGGGAATACAAATTCTAATGATATCGAAAATACGTTATGTTCTCTTAGTCGTAAATCTGTCTGAAATTCCGATACTAACAACAGAATTTCTTCATTCTTGCCTATTGCCTATGTGTGATGGAAAGTAGGTTGTATTCAGAGCATTAAACATTGGATGCATAAGGTGTACCTACTCATTTATGAAATAATTATCGAGAATGACATTCCTTTCGTAGGTGCAATAATCTCACAGTCGAAACATAAAAC
>CAXARK010000560.1:0-18989 GCA_963971205.1 Aethes cnicana
TACTTTCCCCGCAGTGCCTTGAACGCACATGTGCGTTGCAATGTTCTCTTAATGACAGATGTGGCACCTGGCGAAAGTTCGTAAAACAGAAGAGGCAGTGAATGCGTTAAGAGGGTTTACTCCGAAAGTTGGCAACGTCGCAAATAGCTGTCAAATATTTTGCTGTTTCATGAATTTCTGAATATTACTGAATGAAAACATGAATTATCGCTCTATGGTTGAATAAAACATTAAGTATGGATTGCAACAGTTATCATAGGAACACGAAATTTTTAGTATTATGGAAGTAATATCTTTTGAAAACTTTCCATCGCATTTTCCATGCATTTTAATGTAATCTTATATTTGAATGCCTAACCAACGAATATAAAACGAGACGCGTCATTCAACCATAGAATGATATCTTCATTTTTAATTCAGCAATATTGAGAAATTGATAAAAACAGCGAAGCCTTTGACAGCTATATGCGACGTTGCCAACTTTCGGGATAAACCCTCTTAAGATGAACTGTTTAGTTAGAACACATTTCTTATCTGTGAAAATGTTCTAATAGCTGTACTTAAATTTCGAACAGCAATGCCCGCCTATATTCTTCAGTCAGACAGAACGAAAGTTTGTTCCAAATTCAAATGTCGGCTCTATTTAGTCTCATCATCATCATCATCATCATCATCATCATTTCAGCCGAAAGACGTCCACTGCTGGACATAGGCCTCCCCCAAGGCTCGCCACTCAGACCGCCCTATTTAGTCTATGCTGTTTAAAATCGAATGTGAGACACTAACGTATTCGAATTGCCGCCATTGTTGTGGACAGGTTTTGAAGCATCTTAGAGGATTTATAAAATGAGTGTAGATAAAGTTGTGTATGCAACTGTACATAATTAGGCCTTAAAACACTCGTGCGATATTATTATGTCGCAGTTAGATAAACTATTAAAATATTGCACGTTAGGTACAGGCCCCGGCACGGATCTTGAGCGGTGAGCGAAAGTAAAGGGGATTTCTGCGCATGTTTACGACTAAGGGCCAATAAGCGTGCGCGCATGACAAAGCGCCCGCTGCGTCACACGGCCCTCTGTCGTTGAGACCTTATTTTTGACTTCTGCGCATGGAAAGGCTACCGCTCAAGTTCCGTGCCGATGCAGCACTTCAGATTATTTTTCAGGTTATTGTTACTAATAGCCCGACTATTCCGCGATATCCATATCCATAGTAATATTATTAAATTTTGTTAAATGCGAAAGTAACGTCTTTTACCTCTTCACGCTTCAACCGCTGGACCGATTGAGAAGAAATTTGGCATGGAGATAGATAGTTGGAGTCCCGGGAAAGGACATAGGCTATTTTATATCCCAGAAAAAACGCATAGTTCCCGCGGGAACGCGATAACCAAATTTCAAGTGGGCGAAGTCGCGGCAAAAGCTAGTCTGAAATAAAATCAATTCATTGATCTAATATAATATTATTATCCGCTAGTTAGCTGTGGTTACCTTTAATTGGATAAGCATCAATTTGGAATGTAAAATATAGTCACACATAATGTAAGATGTATTAACCGTTGGTGATCCTTAATAAAATAAATAAAATAAAATCTAATATCAACTTTGTTGTTATTTTTCTCAATCTCAGGTCGGAGAGAGGCGACCGCGTTCGCCACGAGAACTCCCGACGCGGCTTGCTTGGCGACAGACCTGACGAGAAAACATCTAAGGTAACACCTAGGTTCTGCTGATCAGGCGCGGTCGCAGACAAAATAGATTTTGGGAGGGGTCATGTTAAGATTTTGGGGGGTGGAGTCACATAATTGGTAAAATGGCCATTTTTTCGTGTCCGGTTTTGGGGTCATGACCCCTGCCTGCGTCCCCCTAGCCAAGAAACTGGTATATAGTTTGAAGAGGTGTTACATGAAAAAAAATGCAGTGTACCTTTTTTGAAAGAAGAATTGTAAAAAATCGTTTTCCTCACTGTTTTCCTTCACCAAAAAGCTCAATGGTAAAAAAATATTTTTATTCACTAATCCAGATCACTCGTAGCGGAGCCCTAGAACAAAGTAAAGTAAACATAACGACAGATTTAAATTATAGGGAAAATTTAACATTCGATTATGAGTGCAAAATTGTTAAAGAAGAATTAAAACTACTTAAAAATAACTAAAATACTTCACTAATTAGTGTTATTTTTAACGTATTAGTGTCTGAGAAGGTGTTTAATTGCAGCCCCCGGCTCTGATGGATCTAAAGCCTTTCGGCGGCGAGGCTCCGCCGAGCTACTCGCGCTCACAGGACGCTCGGGACGCCGTCTCACCTAGGTAACTATAATCCATATCTTCTATACTATAATAAAAGAAAAGTTATCGGAAATTTTATATTCCACGCGTACGAAGTCGCGGGCAGAAGCTAGTTTATAATATTACTAGGATAGACGTAAATAATATAGACCCGGTCTAACGTACACGTAATATGTCCCCACTTCCACGGTGTCCAATCCAAAGTTCTGTCACCGAGCGTGCGTGACAATAAGCGTTTTTAAAAAAACTTTTTTCGAAACTGTTTCTCAGTATGTAAAAACTCGTCTCGTTGTTGAAAAAATGTGACCCAGCTTTAGTGTCACGATATAACTTTAACTTTGGATTGGACACCAATGAAGTGAGGAAACATGACATGTATCTACGTTAGGCCGGGTCCATACGAAGTATTATTTATGTCTATGATTACTAGTTGTGCCCCGCGACTTCGTCTGCGTGGAATATAAAATTGCCGATAACTTTTCTTTCCGACATCCGATTTTAATCAAACATAGCTTATATGTTGCTCCAAATTTTGCTCTATCTACCCTTGAAAACTGCATTCAAATCGGTTCAGTAGTTTCGGAGATTAACTCTGACAGACAGACAGAAAAGATTTCTAAAAATCGCTGTTTTGTGGTACCATACATCTTTAGTCCCGTTCCTTTTTTTGAACTTTTCTTTGTACAGACACGCCGGGTTCAGCTCTTTTATTATAGTATAGATAGAAATGGGAAAGTAACTCGCTGTTCGTTAGTCGTGATCCTCAAAGATTTTCTCTCACTGTGACATTTGACGTTTTGGAGACCTCAGTGTTGCCAATTTAACGTGTAATATAGCACATAATGTGCGAGAGAGCGACAGCTGACCCTTATTGTCCAAGTGACAAATGCTGGATTTTACATAAAACATTACATATATTTATGTTTTCGTATCATCGAGTAGGGTGTCAAATTAAAGGGGAAAAACTGTATATTGAGGGGTCATTTGTTTTACAAAAAAGCATGAAATTCCGTGATATTTAGTAGTCGGGTTGTAGGTAACTTTGTCCCTCGTTACTCGCAGATTCGTCGATCGAGACCGGCGCGACAAGGAGAAAGAGCCTCGCGAGCGCGAGCGTGAGAGAGATAGAGATAATCGAGACAACCGCTACAACCGAAGAGAGGACCGCTCTGAGGATAGAAGGTGAGACTCGCAAACTCTTCCCGTTTCCATCCATAGAAATGTCTAGTTTGATAAAACTTGACCAGCAATTCAGTAGCTGCCTCATGTCAAGGTACGTTGAATTTCTGGTTAAGCTTTATCATAAACAAACAGGCAGATGGTCCATCTGGTAGAAAGTAGTCTACCCATTTATTATTAACACAGAGGCTAATATTATGATGCGAAAGTAACTTTGTCTATCTGTTACTTCTAGCTTTAACCTCTGGGTTGATTTAGATGAAATTTAGTATGGGACCTGGCTATTACATAGGCTACATTCTTATTTATCCCAAAAAAGCATAGTTCCTCGGGTACGCTAAAACCGAATGTCACGCGGACGGAGTCGCGGGCAGAGGCTCATTAATATTTAGAGTGAACTATTGTCATTATTGATATTTTTCAAAGGTCGCGTGAGCCCCGAGACATGCGGGCGGACAAGCACGACGGTCGCTCGCGATCCCGCGGCACCGCCTACCCGCCGCCGCCCGCGCAGCAAACCAGGTATAGGCGCGACGCAGTCTATTATTGCTAAATCCACGCGCCTTCTAAGTTTGAGTAAACCTGTAACCTAGGGTTGCTTTACTAGGGCCCACTTGCGTCATAGGGAGGGCCGTACAGACAGACGGACTGCATTCGAACGATAATCATTATGAAAACTGCAAGCTCTGCATAAGACCTGCATACTGCATCTATCTCATAGAAATTGCTGTATACTAGAGACCGAATCGATGGAGTTGTGCGTTGAAAGCATGCTGCCATAACGGCCATGTTAAGATTGGACGAAGTTTTCCAAATTAAAGTTTAATTTCTCACATTAAACTCAGACTTGCGAGCCGGATTTGAACCCCGGACCCTCTGCATGAGAAGCGGTAGATCAAACCAGTAAGCTACCAGGACTTTTTAGGGTTCCGAAGTCCACAAGGAACCCTTATAGTTTCGCCATGTCCGTCCGTCCGTCTGTCCGCACTATTTCTCGGAGATGCTTAGTTCTAGAAAGCTGCAATTTGGCATGAATATACATATTAGTTACGCTGACAAAGTGGCACAATAAAATTTTGAAATATATTTTTTTATAGGGTACCTCCCCTACTCGTAAAGTGGGGATGTAATTTTTTTCTTGCGTAACCCATTGTGTGCATATCGTTGAATAGGTCTTGTATATTGTAATATTGTACGTTTGTTTAATAATTTTTCGATTAAGTGATGCGTTTGTGAAATATTAAGCTTTAAAGTGCTATTTTTTGTTAGAGTCGAGTGCCCCCCCCCCCCCCTGCCAGCTAAATGGTGGTATTGGGGTGGCTGAAAAAAAACACGGTTGTGGCATATATAACGTAGTTGAAAGGAAAACTATCACAGCTAAGTAGGCTGTACAAATTTACGAGTCATTAGTCGACTTATGAAATGATAAAAAAACAATGTTTTTTCTCGAACGGCAGGGGCGTCGGGCGGGCACGTCATACCAGGCTAGCTAAGATGCTAAATAAAATAAGTCTTAGAAAGGTACTGTGGGCATCGTCAACTTCGGAACCCTATACTTTGCGCGTGGCCCGACACGCCCTTGGCCGGTTTTTAATAATCAATATGATTTCAGTTCCGGCAGCGACCGTCGCTCGCCGTCCGGCGACTACCGCCCGTCGTCCTACAAGGTGAACCGCAAGTTGGAGGTGATGGAGAAGATGGGGCTCCAGATCAAGACGCCCGACGGGTCCATGGCCACCGCGCAGCAGCTCCGGGCCGCCGCGCACGACGCGGGGGCTGCGGCGCCGTCCTACTTCACCGCGCAGACCGGGGGCGGGCACAGGATCCTGGACCAGGTCAGTCGACTCTGATCATGACCACTTTACCACAGAATATTTAATAGTACTACGTACAGAATGGCCATGGTCAGCCGCCTGAATCTAGCCCGCGCGCAACTCGCGCCCATCTCGCCTTACCGTCACTTGTTTCATCCGGAGATGGTGAGTGAATCGTTGGCCCGCGTACTGGTACACACACATTTACAAGTGTCCAGACGTCCTCGTACGCAATCATTGACATTTCATTAGAATTTTGTTCGAAATCGTGCTTTTATAGGCTGTGTTCGCCGTGTGACTTTACTGTACTGGATGATACCAAAATGATGAAGCTAGCTAATTAGCTATATGCTCAGGCTTCTATGCCATTTTGCTACAAAGTACAAGATCTTGGATCAGGTGAATCAACTCAGATCATGACTCCATTACTTCACTGTACTGGATGATACCAAAAGGATGATGCAGTGGCTTTATGCTCCGGCTTCTATGCCATTTTACTACAATGTACTGGCTGAAGAATCCAATAAAAGCAAAATAATAAGATTTCATTAGAAATATTAGTTCTTCACAACCACTAGGTCGCCGTAGGTCGGCGTAGGTTGGGGGAGGCCTACGTCCAGCAGTGGACGTCTATCGGCTGAAATGATGATGATGATGATGAACCACTAGGTCACAGACATTCTTGGGTTCCAATTCTAAGGCTCAGTAGTTGGAGACTAGCACCCTGTTAAACTCCTGTATTTTGTAAAAGTAGCCCCAGCCCAATGTTTGTTGCGGACAAGGTGTAACCTGTGAATGTTAAAAGCCATAGATGTGATTATACTGTAAAACATATGTACTGGTACTACTGGTAGTAATAAATGTTATTATGTTCCGCAGGTTGCGAAACGGAAGTTGCTATGGGCGCACAAGAACAAGTCCGAGGCGGAGGAGGCTGCGCGCTGGTCGGGCACGCGCTTCGCGGCCGACAGCGACGGCCGGCAGGCCTCCAAGTTCATGCGGCTCATGGGCATCAAGGAGCCAGGTCTGTGCCAACGACAACAGTGCTCGGCACAGGGCCTAGCTGTAAAGATCCTCTGATGCCATCATACTAACACCAAAAGACGTCAACTACTGGCCATACGCATTCTGTGCTCCACGCATCCATCAAATCCTCGCTACCACCACCAGGGTGTCGCTCTATCTCCTTGGAGGCCTACCGACAGTTCCGTCTTACAGTTCATGGCCGCCTCATTACGCCTCTCATAACCCAACAACCATTAAATCTACGAGCAACTGATGCGAGCGTCTGTGTTATCAGATCAAAAAGAACCATGGCTCGTTGAATGTTCTTAGCTTAAGAAATCATCGTACATTACGAATATCATCCTCGATTTTATTTTCTCTAAATAGGTTGAAAATACAGAGCCTTATGTTTACATAAGGCACGCTTTCAGTCGTAAACATGCGCAGAAGTCCCCTCTACTTTAGCTCACCGCTCAAGTTACGTTGCGCGACCTGTAGTTGCATTCGATCTCCAAGAAGTAGAATATTAGAATCATGTTTAGATGATCTGAAAGTGTCTGATCAAATTACACAACATTTATTTGTAGAAACCACTTTGATAAATTTGTCTCCAGTACGCGTATGAAAATAAAATATCCATTTCCCACGTATATTTGTTGTTACGCATGACTATTTCCGTGTGGGCAGCGCGCCAGATGACGGGTTACGAGTGACGCCCGGCAAATAGAGCGTACGTCCGATTACCGGTGATTTGGCCAGACGACGGTAATTGTCCGTTTAACACGGCAATAATCTCGAGCTTTTACTACTTTGAAAATTACATGTTATGTTTTGATCCTAGTGAATTACTGTGAGAAATAATGTTATGTACGAGTAAACAATAAATGAAATGAACAACAGCTGTCGCATACGCAACAAATTTAAAATACAAATATTATGGTCCAGTCCTGCAAAAAACATGGCCAAATGTGCTCAAAAGTATTTTGACATAACTATTGTCATAAACGTAAGACCGTGTTACGTATTCACGACCATGTTGAGCCATCTTTTGGCCAAACCATTTTGAAATCACATTGTCTCACAGTTCCTATATCAATGCAATTTATGTCAAAGTTGCTCTCTATTGAACATCCGAATTTATCCCACAGGTGCCATCAAACAAGACGCTCCAGAGAAAGCTGTGGATCCCATCAAAAAGCAAGAAGAACTGTTCCAGGCTATGCAGGCGCAGTACGAGGTCGCCCGGGCCACCACGCATACTATGCGGGGGGTCGGGCTGGGATTCCAGCGGGGACAGTACTAACAGAGCAGGGGGCTACACAGCAAGCGCGGAGCCTAACTGCCTTGTATGGCTGACTGCTTTGTTTCAGTCCGATATGGCTGAGGCATTACAAATACAAGAGTCAGGATGCACACAGTGGAGTTTGAGGCTGCTCTGAGGATCAGATCAGTGCCAACCCTGATTGCGAATTGCTAGTGAAGTCAAGATGAGTGTGAAGCGGTCAGTCACAAGTTGTGTTCACTTGAAGTGGAGTGGATCGCGTTTGGAGTGTAGTATTCAGTGCAAGTGTTTTTACTCTCCGCAGAGACGGACGGTAGCTGCAGTGCAGCGTAGTGTTAACGGACGGTGATAAAGCAAAGTGGTGCAAAGATCAGTTACTCCATAGACCACTTTGTAGTCCATACCATAGGCATGAATGCTAGTGAGAGCATAGGAAGACTAGTTGTGTGGGGTAGAAGCTTGTGTGAAGTGTTAAAAAGGTAGAATAAGGTCACAGATTGGTTTTGTATTTATTAATGATGAATAAATGTCTTCCCTTCCCTTACTTACTCTTGACCATTTATATGATGATGACATTGTCATGTAACAATTAAAATGATTAAAATGTGCATTATAGATTTCATATGTGGATTAGGGAAAATATGTGAAATATGGTGTTCCTATCTTTTGCTATGGAAGGACTGAAATATCAGTCTCAATTTCACAAAGTTAGTGTATCTAGTCTCTGATATAAGCTTGTAAGTTACAAGCATAGAACCCTTTTTTCACCAAGGGGATGTCACCTTGTTTTGAATTATTAAAATTAGCTATGATTTGTTGTATAAGAATTGTACAGTATGTATTGGCCTCAAAAAACGTGATAAATTCAGCTAGTATGCTTTCCAAATGAGGCTCTTAAAAAGGCCCTGTAAGCTGATTTTTATTAAGTTACTTGACTACATTTTTATGAAGTAATTATAATTTTAGTGCAGGTTGACTGCAGCATTGTGTGATAAATAATTTAACGTGACGAAGATATTTTTTGTGTGGGTGAAGATCTGCATCTAATAACTAAATAGTTTTTGTAATTCCTAATAGTTGTATTGGTCTTATTTTTAGTCCATGCACTGGTTATTATTTGTATTTTTTAGTTAAGGTAATAAATGTTAATAATATGAACTTGTTTTAATGATTCTCGGTTTCGGATCTGACCCATGATCGACGCGAATCTCAAGGAAACTAGCTACAACCACAGATTATTACAGGTCTCGGCACGGATCTTGAGCGGTCAGCAGCGAAAGTAGCGGGGATTGCGCAGAAATGATTACGACAGGGGCCAAAAAGCGTGCGCGCAAGCCAAAGCGCCCGCTGCGTCCCGCGCCCTCTTCGCCTTATTTTCCACTTCTGCGCATCGAAGGCCGAGTTCCGTGCCGATGCTTGTATATGGCACGCAGCAGTAAATTTCTTGATTTAATACATGAAATCATTAAAGACAAATGGAAACCCTAATCGTCGCTTGTTTATTTTTTATCTGTAAGCGTCCGATGCTTTGAATTTACCGCCAAAAAAAGTACGATAGTGCCAACATGAGGATTGACATTTGTAATCGCCTTTGGCTGCGTTCCGAAACACGCTCAGAGCGCTCACAGCACCTTGCATCTCTTTTCCTCTTGAAAGTCGAGTCCTAAGAGGAAAAAGGATGCAAGGTGCTGTGAGCGCTCTAAGCATGATTCTGAACGCAGCCTTTGATTATTGTCAATGATCTGCAAATAATCGTTAATAACGAGATAATTTTCGTTATACCGTGGTTATTTTCGTCGCAACACTACTTTGACAACAACCATTTTCGTGGGATTCACCGAAGAATAAATAAAAAATATTTTTCTGCCGACCTATGTGAAAAGTGGGTACTTTTGTGGCATTTAGAACAAATACTTCATTCATCATATTGATAAGACTCAACGGATAGCTGCCGTCTCAGTGTAATTGTCAGTTCACTGGGTTTAAAACTAGGACTCACCAAAAGAGCTGTAATTTAAATAGTTTTTAAGTTTAAAGGACTGCAATGGAAGAAGAAGATACGAAGCTATGTTCGAATTGGTAAGTGAAGGCATTAGACCATGTTGTGTAAATAGGTGTCCTATTTATACTAACATGCGCTCTCATAGTTTATTTTTAGCCTATGTAGAACAGTACAGCTGTTATAACCGCGGGTTGTTTACCTTACGGCGAAATAATCACCGGAAGAAATGCGCAAAACACAACAAGATACGATAGAAGCAATGGGTTTATAATATAAAAATCAGCTTAATTTTAAGAAAGGAAAATTTTCTACCCGCATTATTACTTAGATTGTTTTAAACACAGTAGGTACTCCGACTTTAACTAAATAGTTAGAATTAGAATCATCATTTTCTTGAGAATTTGATATAATGTTTTAGCATCTAGAAAATTTTTATAGGCCTTCCAATTTTTCTCTATTTTTTCTAACAAATAGATTGGTATCCTCTCCTCCTCAATTGTTCCCTCACTGCTCAGGAGTGTAGCTCCGGCACATACTCCTTGTGATAGTTTTAAATGTGCAGAAATGTTCGGCATGCTATTATGAGATAGGTATCTAACCACACAGCATTCTTGGAAATCTAGTTCACATCATGTTCATTTCATCCAGGAAAAAATTGCTGTCCATTGAATACCTACTACTACTACAGCCTATTTCCATTTACTTTTTACTATTTGTATCATATTTAACAACTTTGACTGCAAATTATTTTTTTATCAAATAATCAATTTTACTATCACATATGTTAACGATTAGATAATAATATAATAATCTCATACTCGAGTTATTATTAGAGGTTAATGTCTAGCCAACACCAATTATTTTTTAAAATCATGACGGTAAATATCATGTGCATAACCTGGAATAAACTTCCTGGATGCCTTTAGAATTCATGTCTTTCAATTACTACTACTACTACTACAACAGCCACTGTGAGTCTAAATATGAGCATTTATGAAGTATTAAGAGAATTATGGGTTTTGTGAAGGTGAAAACTACCCAACTATCTACTAAACTACTACTAGAGCCTATTTGCGTCCCACTGCTGGGCACAGGCCTCCTCTCGTCACGAGTTTGGCCTATAGTCCCCACGCGAGCCCAGTGTGGATTGAAGACTTCACACACATCTTTGAATGACTTCGCAGTTGTGTGCAGGTTTCCTCACGATGTTTTCCTTCACCGAAAACCACAGTGGTAAATTCAAATTGAATTTCGCACATAAGTAAACTTAGAGGTGTGTGCCGGAATCGAACCCCCGACCCTCTGCATGAGAGGCGGTAGGTCGAACCACTAGGCCACCACGGCTTCTTCATCTACTAAACTGCTATCAATATATAAGTCAACTACATAGTTAAGCTTCCCAAATGACATCATTTGGGAAGCTTCAATAAAAAAGGCTATTTTTATTATGTCATTTGGTGTTAATGAAAATCTTGAATGCCAGTCTCTGTGCCAATTTACTTTGATTTTATTAACTGTGTTTATTTTGTAGAAGTAGTAATAACAAGTGCACTCCTTTTTTCTGGCCGGTAAGCACACTCTTTTCATATGCTTATTTAAAACGTCTTGGTTTTTGATAATAGTATTAAAACGGGGCCCACACACAAAGCCTTTTTAGCTATACATATTATAAATACGAAAGTAATTCTGTCTGACTGTTGCCTCTTCACTCTTCACACCTAGTATGAAGATAGATGGAGTACAGGGGAAGGACAGGACATGCTATTTGCGAATTCCGAGCGGACGAGCTAGCGGAGCAGAAGCTAGTAATATTATAAATACGAAAGTAACTCTGTCTGTCTGTTACCTCGTCACTCTTAAAGCTGTTCTAAAGTCCTGTGACTGATTTAGATCAGAATTTACCACTGATATTTTGAGTGAAGGGAAACATAGGAAATATAAATTCAAGGATGTGTGTGAAGTCCCCAATTCGCACTGGGCTTGCATGGGGACTATAAGTTATTCTATAACCCAAGTCCTCATCATGAGAGGAGGATACGCACATCAGTGAGACGTTAAATAAGCCATTGTGGTGGTGGTCATTAGTTGTGGAGTGTTTCTACCAGCGCTTCAGTCAGGAGTTATTGTTGAGAAGAAGTGCCGTAAGAAACAACGTTATGTGTTCCAGCAAACGCGAGATCCCAGCCGTTAACTTCACTACGCACTCTGTCCATTGCGCGCGGAACATCCGACCGTGTCCCGTGTGCAAAGAACCAGTTCCGGTCTCGCAACTTGGGGAACACCACGACGCGCTGCATAAGGAGGGTGGGTAGATATAACTAGGTCTAGGCTAGATCACCAGTTTCAGAGAGACACCAAAATATTGAAAACTTTTTTGCTATGCTTAACACTCACCTAAACATGGTCTGTAATGTTGGACTGCGGTGAGTCTTTGCGAGATATTGAAGACCTGGGTTGATAGCTATTCAGACAGGCACCTGTCTGCGAACTAGGGCTGGAACCCTAACTCTGGTTGATGCAAATGAACCTGGCGTCACCACCCTCGCGCGTATGAAAATTATTCCTGTACTTGCCCAGTGGCCTATGATTTGCAGCCTTAATTAGGAATATACCCGAGAGTCGTGGTTATATGGCTCGTACTGCTCGTATTGCTCGTACATATATATATATACATGGTGGGTCAGAAAATATGGCAAATAATTAACCCACAGTATCGGCTATCGATTCTGTGGGTTAATTATTGTATATACGAGGGGCGTTCAAAATATTCTCGGTATTGGAATGAAAACAAACAAGTATGAACAGTTTGATATTTTTTATTTTTCAATATACTCCCCCCCTATGTTAATACACTTAAAAGATCGATCAATTATTTTTTTTAATCCCTCATAAAAATATTTTTTATCCTTGGTATAAAAGTGCTCCTCTACTGCCGCCTTCAACGCCTCATCGTCAAAAAATCGATTTCCACACAGATCCTTTTTGAGATTGGGGAACAAAAAGAAGTCGCTGGGGGCTAAGTCCGGACTATACGGTGGATGAGTTATAGTTCCGAACCCACATTCAGCAATAGCTGCCTTGGCAATATGAGCAGTATGGACAGGGGCGTTGTCATGCAGAAGCAGAATACCTTTAGACAACTTTCCTCGCCTTTTTTCTTTTATTGCGTCCCTTAATTGATGTAGAATATTCGCGTAGTACTGTCCCGTGATATTTACACCTTTTTCTTTATAATCGATCAACAATACTCCTTCACAATCCCAAAATATTGTTGCCATGACCTTGCCAGCGGAAGGGACGACCTTGAACTTCTTGGGATGAGCTGAACCCTTAATGTACCACTGCATGGACTCCTGTTTACTCTCTGGGTCATAATGATGAACCCAGGTTTCATCTCCAGTAACTATCTTTTGCAGCACCTCATCAGGATTTTCACCACACAGGTCAATAAAATCGGAACAGCAAGCTGCACGCACATCTTTTTGAAGTCGAGTCAGCATTCGCGGAACCCATCTTGCACTGACCTTTGACATATTAAGATGGTCATGGATAATGTCATGTACGGTACCAATAGAAAGATTGGTTACTTGAGCTATTGATTTTATCTTCACTCGACCATCTTCCAATATAAGGTTTTCCACCTGATCAATATTTTCTTGTGAAGTAGCTACTACAGGCCGGCCAGGTCTAGGGTCATCTTCAATACTCTCCCTGCCACGTTTGAATTCGCTTGACCACTTTTGAATTGTAGATAAAGAAGGAGCAGACTCACGGTAAACACAATCCATTTCCTCTTTTATGGTTTTTTGGTTTTACCCTGTTTCGTCAAGAATTTTATTACGGAACGATGTTCTAATTTCGTTAACATTGTTAATTCACTCATTGTGTTCGTGTTTGTTCAGAAATTGCAGAAAAACAAAAGAACATCTCGGTTTGAATTATACTTTTTTTTAATGTCAAAGAATGAACCTTACCAGCCAGTAACAAAACAAATTCAAAAAGAGGTTATAAGATATCAATACCGAGAATATTTTGAACGCCCCTCGTATTTATATGCCATATTTTCTGACCCACCGTGTATATACACGGTGGGTCAGAAAATATGGCAAATAATTAACCTACCGTATCGGCTATCGATTCTAAGTATATTGTATAGGGCTTTAATTTTTATCGTGTTTGTAAAAAAAATAATTGTATATGGGATTGATTGTGTGAGCGACGCCTGAATCCTATACAAAATAATTTTTTTTACCAACTCGAAAAAAATTAAAGACCTATACAATATACTTAGAATCGATAGCCGATACTGTGGGTTAATTATTTGCCATATTTTCTGACCCACTGTGTATATATATTATTTATTTATTTGTATGTCTTATTTATGTAAGTATATGTAGATGTATTAAGTTTAAGTATGTTTATTTAATGTAAGTATATTTGTTCTTAGCTAGTGTCTAAGTATATTCAGTAATTTTTTTTTTCTGGCACCGCCCCTTACCATTTTCTGCTTTGCCTAAAGGTTGACTGGTAGAGAATGCCTCAAGGCATTAAGTCCGCCTTTTGTACACTAAGTTTTCTTTGTGTGCAATAAAGTTTAAATCCTTACTTAGTTTGTTTGGATGGATGTATGGATGGATGTTTGTTCCTCTTTCACGCAAAAACTACTAAACGGATTTTAATGAAACTTTACAGTAATGTAGCTTATAGATCAGAATAACACATAGGCTACTTTTTATCCTGGAAAAACGTATAGTTCCCGCGGGAACGCGATAACCGAATTCCACGCGGGCGAAGTCGCGGGCAGAAGCTAGTAAATAAATAAATATATGGCGACGCATCTGCTGATGAAGCATTCCTTTTTTTATATCATTGGTATAGGCAAACGAGCGCACAGCCCACCTGATGGTAAGTGGTCACTGCGGCCCATGGACACCGAAATCCTATGATCCCCATTAGGAAACAATAAGATCTCGAATGCGTTGCCTACCCTGAGGCCTAAGATGGAATGCCTCTGTGCCAGAAATTTCACCGGCTGCCTTAACCCCCTACCGGAACACAACAGTGCGAGCACTGCTATTTGGCGGCAGGTTAGCGGGGAAAGATGGTGGTACCGCCCCGGACGGACCTAGCACCAAACCCTACCACTCTCACCTTGCTCAGCTTGCTCCTTGTGTTAAGAAAATAAGGGGACGCAATAAAAAAACAGCGCAATATTATGTCTTTTTTATGTTGATAAAGAATGTATATTGTTAAAGAGTTTGATTCTCTGAAGTTGCATCTTAGATAATCAAACATTAAAGGTACAATGTGTGAACAGTGCCATGCAAGAAATGCGGGGAGAGCGTCTGCGGAACAGACCTCGAGGATCACATCCGGGATTCCTGCGCGCAGACCATCAAACCTTGCAGGTCAGTTCGTCTGTAATATTATCTCGCCATAGTTGGTTGTTGACATTGTTTTACATCAAAACACATGTCTATCGCTCATTTTATTTCCGCTTTGATAAAGTATTCGCAACCAGTCAAACTATCGGACTTAAGGCCGTTCCTATACCCAGCTCAGCCGTCACTGTCACTCGTGCAATGAGTGAAACAGAAAGCGCTACGCTAGTATTTAACACGTTTTAATTTCTATAAAAATACCGTCTAATAATATGGCATTTATAGAGCTGTCAATGTATGCGTATAATATGGATATTTTTTTCTGTTATATTTAGTTTTACACTGTTTGATAATGATAATAAACTGGAGTAAAGTTTGATTAAAGGTCCGAGTTAGAGGTTACTTTGGAATTAAATTGTATCGTGCGAAATTTCGTGAAACGTGTAACGAAAGCTGTCAATGTAAGGATGATATAGTCAAATGTAACATATGTTTTTTTTCATATTTTTTACTTTTAACTTTTCTTAGAAATGTATGATCCTTAACACTCTCATTCACTACGAACTGACACAACGCCCGTATGCAAGTCCATCGCCGTTACAAAATGGCGCCCAAATTGAGGTGTTCTCTTCAAGGATGGTGCTATTCGCAATTAGATTATAATTATTCTCAATGCCCCAAGATGTTTAAACCCGACTTACTCGTGCTTTGTATAGCAAGGTCTATGACATGATACACCGTTGGCGTGCCGTTCCACCCACGCACGCGCTTACTTTGAATCGCGCACGAGCTGCGCACGCGTTCTGTGTGACCTTTAACCTCACTGGTCTCCAGATACTGCGAGCTGGAGCTGCCCCGGCGCTCCCTCCCGGGGCACGAGACGTACTGCGGCGCGCGCAGCGAGCAATGCGCCGAGTGCGGGGAGTACGTCATGGCCAAGTACCGCCAGCTTCACAGAGACTCCAACCACGGGTTCATCCGGCTCGACGAAGGTCTGTCCGTCTGTCTAACTACTCCTGACTAGCCCTGGACTACCTGGCTTAGCTATTGACTTATTTACGCACAGGCTCTCATCATGGGGTTTGAGCTATAGTCTCCACTAGGACCAGTGTGGAGTGGGAACTTCACATACATCTTAAGAGGGTTTACTCCAAGAGTTGGCAACGTCGCAAATAGCTGTCAAATATTTCGTTGTTTTCATTAATTTCTGAATATTACAAACATTAAATATGGATTGCAACGATTATCATAGGAACATGAAATTTTTAGGATTATGGAAGTACTATCTTTTGGAAACTTTCCATCGCATTTTTCATGCGTTTTAATGTAATCTTATCATTTGAATGCCTAACCAACAAATATAAAAAGAGACGCGTCATTCAACTATAGAATGATAACTTCTTTTTTAATTCAGTAATATTGAGAAATTAATAAAAACAGCGAAACATTTGACAGCTATATGCGACGTTGCCAACTTTAGGGATAAACCCTCTTAATTGTGCCGCAGGCACACGGCGGACACGGCCTATTAAAGCACGATTACGAACACAATTCGAATGAAGTTTCAATGTTGCGTGCAAGGACGTCTGTGTGCGTGTACCACTACGCGTGCCAGTGATCCACTCACCATCTCCGGGTGAAACAAATGACGGTAATGCGAGTTGGGCGCGAGTTGCGCGCCGGTTAGATTCAGGCGGGTAATGCCGTGGCCATTCTGTAAGTAGTACAGTCAGCAGCAGAAGTAGATAAGCTGTCCAGGTGTTCAAAATGACCTACACACGACCTTATTCTTAAGACGTTAAGGGCGTGTGTAGGTCATTTTGAACACCTGGACAGCTTATCTACTTCTGCTGCTGACTGTACTATTAAATATTTAAGGCATTCAAATTCGGCTCCGTGATTTTCGATAAAAGAAAACATTTTGAGATAATATTCACGTAAATGCGAAGTAACGAGTTTTAGAGACTGTGTACAACTTTAGGATACCTAGAGACGTATACAATCTCTAAACATTTGCGATTTTTATTATTATTTTTAGTATTCATATTTAGATAAGTACTTTAATTAATATTTTCATTAATTTGTACCTAATATAAGACCATCTCTAAGATCTTAGATTTAAGTTTAAGTTAGGGACTATACATCCCTTAAATTTGATTTTAGTATGTACCTATATATGTATTTTTATATATATTAACGTAAATTTAATGTAAATCTATATGTTTAAATTTTGAAAAAAGGCCTTCTGCTGAGTTTGTTGCGGCGCTTCTTCTCAAGCAATGGGTCTAGGAAGCGCTGGTAAATTCATTTCTGTTAATTCATTTAAAAGTGACGTGTAAAAGTGCCCAGATGTGGCCTATTTGCTGAATAAATATTTTAATTTTCATTTTCAACGCGACCATTTTTTTGGTTGTTCAGAACTAATTACTCGCAGTAAAGAATTTTAAATTGATGGAATGCACTGTACAATCGGACTTTTTTTTCTTCATAATGAATGCTTGATACTAGTGTCTTGTACCTGTGTTTTTGTTCAAACAAATAAATATTTCCGTTTTCCTCTCCAAATCTTCAGATCCGGTGCCCGCAGAAGCTAGACCAAAAGCAAAGCCTGTGACCAACGGTTTCCCAAAGAACGTCGCAACTGCATCAGCCAATCGCGCTCCAAGGACCGAAATCCGACATTTCAACGGACCTGGAGCATTAGAGAATATAACCGCACAATCTTCTAGAATTTCGAACGTGGATAACAATGTCGCGGCATCTTCTAGAAGTTCGAATGTAGATAATAGATTTGCGGACTCTTCTAGAACTTCGAACGTAGATAACAGATTCGCAGAAGTGGACAATAGATACGCAGATTCTTCTACAAGTTCGAACGTCGATAACAGGGTAGCGGAGTCTTCTAGAAGTTCGAAAGTGGATAACCGGCTTGCAGAGTATTCTAGGAGTTCGAACGGGCCGAGAGTGACCGCAAAGAGAACTAATGATCAGCCACAGATAAATACAAGTGTCCAGCCACCTGAGAAAGTTAATAAGCAATTGTAAGTATTATTTCTTGTTCACTAGCTTCTGCCCGCGACTCCGCCTGCGTGGAATTCGGCTTTCGCGTTCCCGCGGGAACTATGCGTTTTTTTCGGGATAAAAAGTAGCCTATGTCCTTTCCCGGGACCCCAACTATCTCTATGCCAAATTTCATCGAAATCGGTTCAGCGGTTGAAGCGTGAAGAGGTAACAGAGACAGACAGAAAGACAGACAGAGTTACTTTCACATTTATAATATTAATATGGATTTATTTATTTAAACTTCATTGCACATACAAAATGTATACAATTGGCGGACTTAATGCCTAAAGGCATTATCTACCAGTCAACCATAAGGCCAAACAGAAAGAAAAATGAGTAGGTGCATCGATATCAGAAAGAAACTACAGAAATACTAGGAAGATAACAAATAATTTCAAAAGAGGATAAATTTACATAAACGTACATAAAAATTATATATAAGATATAGGTTTGCGCGAGCTAGTTTTCCGCAATTCCGACGTCAATCTAGGGATCGGAAATTCGGATACATATTTACCTAAACTTGGCAAAATCTCGGAAAAAGTTAAGGAAATATGGAGTCGGCTTCTTAGAAATATTATTTTAATAACATAAATTCCGGGAATCTATAAAACGCGTTGAGGCTGTAATACCTTGCAAATAAGTTATAGGTTATGGTTGTTTTTTACCGTTGTTGTTGTAAGCATAATAACATTTTATACAAATTCACCCCTTTTTTTATAGCCACAGACGAAGGGTTAAGCTGGATGTGTCGTGTACGTCTCGGATGAAATGGCTTGTTTAATGTTCTCGTCGTACAATCTAGTATTTTTTGCTCGGGGTTTCTCTGCGTGATAGAATCAAATGAGGATATCCGCAGTAGAACTAGGGTTACCGACATAGCCCGAAGAATTGCGAGCCTTAAGTGGCAGTGGGCGGGGCACATTGCTCGCAGAACTGATGGCCGATGGGGCCGGAAAGTTCTCGAGCGGCG